>JAGDQP010024825.1:0-27520 GCA_022664845.1 Lepisma saccharinum
TGACGTTTAGGCGCGGACTTTTGGGCGTCGGACGTTTGGGCGCGAGAAGTGTTTGTATGCCAGCAGGTATTATTAAAAGAATAACAGTACAACTTATAAAATATGTCTTCATTGAGTTTTTGTAAGACTATTGCAGCATACTAACTCAACCATAGAAGTTTAAATTCCTAACGCAGTTTCGAGCGTGAGATGTTTATATAGGAGTATGTTTGATGTCAAGGAGTAACAGTGCGAGTCAAATTTTTGAAATGCCATATTTACCAAGTAAACCAGGTAAACAAATGTGGACGTCTGTAAACCTGACACAATCCATTTTAAATTTTTAAAATATTAAGCACACCGAACGTTTCTTAAGGCGCAACTTTGGCTTTTGCTCAAATGACAGTTACCTGTGGTTTGATTTTCAAAGGAATGCGTAAACTGGCGTTTCAACAAAAGCACTTGAGTATTAATTAATTGTGGAAAGTTGCAGGACAGTATTTCAATTTTGGGAAGTCAGCAGATAAAAGTTCAGATACTCTATAATCTGAAGTGATCAGACTTGTAAAGAACTGGCTTTGGCCACGATATTTGACTGCCCACAAATTATGATGTTCTAGGTTGAGCAGTTAAAAGTCTGAGCTAAAATAAGTTCTTTACACACACTTGTCACTTCAGTTTACAAAGTTCCTGAACTTTTATCCTGTCCATTTTCCGAAATTGTGGTATTGCATTTCCACTTTCCACAATTTTCAAAAATCGAAAAAGGTGGGGGTGAACACAGTGCAGAAAGAACGCAAGCAGTACTCCAGAGACAGTTAATGATCCACTTTCCACAATCCGACGACGCCTTCGAGGTCTGTCGTTCATCGTAATTCGACGAGCCTCCTAGTAATTTCTACGAATAAAAATCATTATTGCATGCCTTTTTTTCAACCGATCAAAAGCGTTGCTTTGCCACATAAGAATTTGTCCAGAAATTGACGCACAGCACAAAAACGCTTTCTAACTAGGAATACTCTCAAACAGAGGAAGCTCGATTTTAATGGAACTTGGTATTCAGGCACACTACCTAGAATAAACAGTATAGCCAAATTTATAGCTGCAACGCACAACAAATACCAATACGGTGACCCGAACCTTACATACCAAGTGCCCCTACGGCTCCACTTAGTATGGCTGACCGCAGGATTCTCTTCTCCTATTCCGACCTGAGGCTCAAATGAATAAAGGCCATTTATAAGTTGAAAATGAAAAATGAAAACCAAAGATGTACCATTTCAGTCCTCGCACAGACTGTCGGCGAAGAACTCAAGCTCTACGTGAGATGATCATCTTCGCTAGTTAAGTTTTATGTTGCATTTCTTAGTGTTATGTGTGATGAGCCTTTAACAGCAGTTGATTTTGTTTTTTAACTTCTTATTCAAGTGCTCTGTATATACTCAAAATTTGTTTTATTGTACTTTTACATAAGATGATTTTACTTTATTCACTGAATAGCCTACCTGTTACATCTTCAGTTCTTAATGTTATTGTTTTTTAGTTTCTTAACAGCAAAGTTTAGACATGATGAAGAAAAGGGGCTTCCCCGTATTGGGACGGGCGTAAGACATAGTGTTGTTACCCATGTAATTGATTTTTATCCGGATCGAAAAGACTGTCGACGGAAGACAATAACGCGGTTGAGTTGTTGCAGGCGAAGGGGGGACCAAATGAACCTTAACCTCAAGTAGGATTAACGAACACTTCATGGGCTTATCTGTTTGTTATTTAATTTTCTTGTTTGTAAAATAGAGGTTGCAGATTAAATTTGCCAAGAGTGAAAGATTAGCGGCAAATCGGAAGAATTATTTTTCTTCCTTTTTAAACAATACTTCTTTCTAGTGTTTTGTCTATCCAGGTGAGAGAGCGATCAGGGCAATCACCTTCTTCCCCTTCCCTCAGAATAGAATACTTTTTTTATTAAAAAAAAAAACACCCCAGAGTTTGAGATCTTGATTTTTGCAAAGTAAAACCTAAAATAGGTGGTGGACCTTTCTTTTTTTGCGTTGCAGATATCAAATGAAGCAATACATCGCAAGAAAAAAATTACTTGTCCTGGCGCAGGTGGTCATTTCTGTTGTTTCTTTTCAACATGGGATATTTTGCGCTCCACCCCCGTTCTCAAAACCGATCTCTGCTTCTTGTTAATAACTGGCACACGATAAGCTATAAACCCTATCTGTCTGCAAGTGTTTGTTTGTTAATATTATTTCTGTATTAGAAATGACAATTTGATAGGTGCAGAAAGCAAATAGACCTAATGGTTTTCATGTAGGAGTTGTCGAACAGTGTTAAGGATCGAGATTGGACAGGTGGGGGTGGGTACCAAATTGTCTTTGTCTTTCAAGAAGGAAAATTATTTATTCATTTCCTTTGTTTATTCAAGGCTGTTTATTTTGTGTTTACAATCACTAAATCTGTCATACGAACTAATCAAGCCTTAACAATCACATTATACTTTTATTTGTGAATCAAGCGTGTTTGTATTGCATTTGTTAAAATATTAAGTTATTAAAAAAATTGTAATTTGACATAGTAGATGAGTTGTGCATTTTACAAGCAAGTACAATTGAAAATAGGAAGATAAAGAAGGAAGTAATATTCGAAAGATTTTTTTTTCAATACAGTGTTACCTTGTTTCGAGCTCGAACGACTACTCCCCCCAAATATTCAACCTGGATCCGCCCCTGTGTTTATCACATTTTTAAATAATTGGAAAGGAGACTCCTGTTAGAAAACCCAATAGAAAATGAGGCCCCGGTTGTCCGAATTATGCTCATCCGGAAAGTTAAAAACTTTTCTCGACAGCATTTATTAAAAGCTTTGTATGTTTTATCGAGTTCTTTCTGCTCCTAATACATATATTGAATTTGAATTTTATTTATGACCTTTAGGCATCTAAGACACAGGGTAAGATAGGGAGGGAAAAGGAATCGATCAGGACCTAATGTGAAGATACCTGCATTCGCAATATATTATGACATTAACTCCACCCTATTATACAGGGTGTATCTATAGCATTAAGTGAGGGTGGGGGATTGATTTTTGAAATTTGGTTTTAGTTCCCTTGAATTTAATTACAGTAGTTTATCATCTTCAGGTATCCCAGGCTCAGTCCGTGATAGGGTAGGGAAGAAGATGTTGCAAGGTAATCGCCAGGGCCTAGTTTGTAGGTACGATCCCAGCATTCGACTGCTATGACAAAAAACCCTCGAAGGTCCCGGGTGGGAGTTCCGGCAGGGTTATAGGCGTGGATTTTAATTGTTAAAGGCTAATCGTGACGGGCCAAAGTACACAGTTACTAGACAGGCCCATAAAAAATAGTTGTTTTTTTTAATCCTGTAAAAACCTCAAGTTAGGATGGCCGGCCGCTTGGTTTGTTGGCAGAACCTTCCGATTGCTAAGCCAATGTTCTACCAACTGAACTATGGCCGTTCCGTGGTGGATGCCTTGATTTACGACATAGGTGTAGTATGGCTACAAGCTTCTTATACGGTATTTTTGTACTATATGCACTTACTTTGTATGGCATGTTATTGTCTATACAAAAGCATATGAAGAAGGAGCACTGCTTAATTTTAGAATATACATTTTTGGATAGAGCGGCTCTCAGGTCTTATGTTGCCTCAGTTCTACTGTTAACGATATTGGAAATAATAAGCTCTATAAAGTTCATTTTCTCACACTTTCGTCAGCCTATGGCATTGAAATTTTTGCCTCCTGGATGGTCTATACGTTTTACTTATTTCCATGTCAGGAATTTCGTGAGGTGGTTTTGTCAGTGTTATTTTGCAACACCCTGTATATATTTAAAACGAGAATTCGGATTACGTGCGAACGAAAGAAAATGAAAAGAGAGAATAAAGTAATTACGTAGTAATAATTTTACTTCAATGCTCAAATATTTTTTTTTAGAACCTAGACTATCATCATTTCGTCGCTCATCCATTGCTACTCGTCCTTGATATGTGCGGGTTAAAGAATGTTTTTGTTTACGTCCTCTTTCGCCTGAGGACGGCCGATAAGTAAAGTAGTCAAGTTAACAGCCATCCTAGGTCCGCTAAGCGCAGTTCAACCTTAATAAAGACAGGTGGATATCATACATCGTTCATATCGAAGATTCGTTGGCAATCGGAAATCATTCATATCGAAAAATTGTTGGAAATCGAATATCGATCGAATCGAATAATCTTTTGAAATCGAATATCGATCAACTCGAAAAATTGTTTATCCATATTCGATATTTTGATTTATGGTATCAATATTTCCATTCTTCAAAGTATCGACCTATCCATATATCGATTAATTGCGCAGTCCTATAGTTCTGGGAACGATCCCAGCAGCCCCCCATCCTGAGATTTCCCAGGGTTTTCTTTAGTCACACCAGGAAAATGCCAAGATGGTATCTCGGAAATTGGCCGATTACCTTCCGTTACTCTCTCTCTCTCTTCCCCAATCCAGTCTGAGCCACATTTGCCTAAAGGTAATAAAGAAATTTAAATACTTGAGTATGGTAAGATATTAATTTAATGTGCTATCCTGGACTGAAGTGGAAACTACGTCCTAAGTCTGTCAGAAATTAGAGCTACTTGCGATCCTCACCAAACATTCTTTTGGGATATGGATTCCAAAGGCTAAGAATGTTTCAAAGAGGTCATCTGTCTGGTGATTCTGATGGAAACCGTGGAAAACATGAGAATAAATAAGTAAAGGATGGCCCACAAAGACAGAAATGTGCTCGCCAATCAAATGTTGTTCCGGAACTGGATTTTAGTTCTTAAGACCTTTAGTCAACTTTTGCTCAGGCTGAAATATCCTTCCGATTATTAGTATTATTATAATACTTTTTATTCCCAAGGTCAGGCCCGGATAGGGTAGAGAAGAGGATGTGTGAAAATATCAGTCAGAGCGTAGTTAGTAAGTACTATCCCGACATTTGCCTGACATACTTAAAGTAAAATTCTGGCAAAATCTCAGTCAGAATGAGAAGCCACTGGTACTATTTCAGAAACTTCCGATTGTTGAGGCATTGCTCTACCGACTGAGGTACAGCCGTTCTGTATATTGTTTATTATTATTATTTACTTCAGGCATCTAAGGCTGTGGAAAGGCGTCGACCAGGGCCGTTGTTGAAGATACAATCCCGACATTTTGCTTGTGTGATTGAGAGCAAACCCTAAAAGGCCGGTCAGGATGGCTGGTCACCGGTTTCGAATCTTCTAAATGCGAAGACAATTACCGCTCTATCTACTGATCGGGACGGGCGTAAGCCAGAATGCTGTTACCGCTAATTTAATTCCTTTTATCATAATTATCTATTTACTGAGACACGACTGCTCATTTGCTATATTTGCTTTTTGATTTGTTAATTTCCTCACAAAAAATGTCACTTTTATATATCCATGTGGTTCATGTATTATTATAGTAAATTCATACTATCTATTGTTCCAGGATGCGTCGAAGAGGGCAATTACGAACGCTGCACCTGGTCACAGGCACTCCACTTGGCCTTCAGTCAGAGGTATTCTCCAAACAATTTAAGAAAGGGCTCGCAGGGGCCGAGCCCTATCCAGCACACGGCACACCTATGCCTTCATTGTGGGACCAAGAAAAGTACATATTGATGTTTCCGTGTGTTTAAAGGATTAAGTTGAAAACTTACACAAACAGTTACATGTGTTTAATGTGAACAATTTTCATTTCTGACTGTTAAGTTCTTTTTCTTTTACTTTAAAAGAAAAGTTTAATGTTTTTTACAAAAAAATCATTACTAGTTTCTTTTTTTTTACTAAATTTTTTACTAAATGAGTATTGCAATTTACTATTAAACTATTATAGAAATAAAATTTTCTGAGTTTAGGAAAATCAAAATATATTTTTATTGATGTGCATGATTATTTCTTTTTGCATGTGTTCTTATGTTTTATTTGTAGACTAGCAGCATATGACAATCCTCGAAGGAAGATACCATCCAGACATTCGTCTCTGACAAATATTCGGAAAGGAGTCAGTCGGAATGTCCAGCCCAGGCCAACTAAGGCACGCAAATTGCAGGTCAAAAACTATACTACAGCCTGTTTTTCTTGTACCCAGTGTTGTTTTTTAATACATTTTTTTACCAACTATATCGACTTACTACCTGCGTAAGATTCCCGGTTGAAGTTAAAGTTGCGGCGTATAGTATAAAAAATCCGTTATATCAACAGTGGAAACATTTGCTAAAATCATAATAGGTGAATTCGAAGCCGTTTTAACACGGATAAATGGGGTTTCAATTCGCAACATTTTAGCCATAGATAAAAAATATTTAAATTTTTTGCTAAGCAAGCTTTTAGTAATAAAGTGGATATAATAAATTTTGATATGCGCCGCAGCTAAATATTTTAGGTGTCGTTCAGATTTTATGTCAGCGCATTTTTGGTGAATTTGGATCCCTCTCTCTTAGTAAGCAACATTAAGTAGATGCCCTATCTCTAATGCATAGAAGCCCACCCAAAATAAGTAGAGTTTGAATCTCGCCATAGAAAGCAGAAGTATTATTTGAACGACTTCTGACACAAAAATATGTATATGCTTCAAATACAACTACTAAGTAGTATCAAAATTCGTTATTTATAGTAAAACAAAGATAAATTTTGATAATACGCGCCAGTTAAATATGTATTTGAAGCATATACATTTTTTGTCAGGAGTCGTTCAAGTATTACATAAGCATTCTGGGGCGAGGTTGTTCAAGCTTTGTTTACTTTTGCTGGGCGTCTTAGTATTAGGGATAGGACATCCAGTTAATGTTGCTTACTAAGGGGGAAGGGGTCTAAATTGACCAAAAATACGCTGACGTAATATCTGAATGACACCTAATATTATGTATGAAACTGTCGAGAAAGTGCTTTTAAAATGTTCCAAAAGTGCTTGAAAGTAAATAAAGTGTCCTGAAAGTAGGCAAAAGTCGTTTCCAAAATGCACTTTTAGAACACATTAAAATAAGGGCACTTTTTATGCACTTTCGAGCAGTTTTGTAGCACTATTAAGGGAACACATTTGGACAGTTTTTCACACTTTTGAACACCTTTGAGACGCTTTCATAGCACTTTGGTTCACGTTTGGACACTATTAAAGTGTTCGAAAGTGAGCTAAAGTCGTTTCCAGAAAGTGCTCAAAGGTGTTCAAAAAAGTGTAAAAAAAGTGTTCTATTTTTTACAGTGTACATACGAGAGTTTTGTCTCGTCTCATTTTCGATAGACATTTCTTTGTGTCGTGTTGTCTCGTGGGCAATACTATACCTGACATCCAGAGGAGAAGATTGTTGTGAAGAATTTCAGCGTTCTACCCCATTATCTGCGGTGGTGTGTTAAAATCTTCAATTTCGTAAGTGTAAAGTGAGACATCACTTGAAAGATGTCTTGATTAGACTAAGATTTCCAAAATAATAGTAATAATAACATAGGGTTATTCCCCGACAAATCATCCAACACTGGTTGCATCACTATTTAAAAACATATATATATATATATATATATACGTGGGTTTCTTCTACATGTATGAGGATATCAGAACCACTTTTGAAAGAAAAACATGTTATGCGCTTATTTCTCCCGGAGTGGCCATGTTTTTCCAACATAGCGGATGGCGTTTCTCAATATTTTTTTTTTTTTTTTTTTTTTTTTTTTAGAGTTTAGACCTATCAATGGAGTGTCTACATGCAAAACATCATTCTATGGGGGTTCAAACATGGCCCATCGCCGAAAATGCCTGATTTTAGGCTTAAATATCTCAAGTAAGTTCTCATGAAAAAATATGAAATTTGGTATCAAGGAAGGTTTGTATGTGTCCACACTGAAAATCTCCTGGCACAAAAAGTACACAAAAACTTCACCAAAAATGAACTTTTTGTGAACGCATTTGAACTTTATGTGAACCTACCGAAAAAAATGTGAACTTTTAGTGTGCTCAGGGTGTCTTTTTACTAGCTTCTGGCTCATGGTGCACATTTTGTACACATTAAGTTCATATTTACTGTAGTTCACATTAACTACACTCCGTTTTGAGTTCACTTTAAATACATTTGCAAATATTAAATGAATTTTTTGCGCATAAATTCAGTATCAGTACACCAAAAGTTCATATGTTGTGCACTAAAAATGTGGCGAGGTTCTTATTAACTTCACGAAAAGTTAATATAATATGCACTGAAAACGGGACATATTGTGAACTTTTCTCGGGACATATTGTGAACTTTATGTGTACTTTAGGTGTACTTTGATTTTCAGTGCAACCCACAGCAAAATTGCAACTTTCTTTTGCAAGTGGTTTGGTTATCGCAAGTGGATTTTATATGTATATGCAGCTTGATATTACTACACTACTTGAAACGCGCGATTTTAGCTCTCATGACCTACCTTTTATTTACCAAAACACTCAAAATTGAAATTGCAATTTTTACTTGAGTTGGGCACATATACAAAGCTTCCTTTACACCAAATTTCATTGTTTTTATGTGGACACTGGACACATTTGAAATATTTAAGCCCGAAATTCGACATATTTCGGCGAAGCACCATGTTTGACCCCCGTAGCAATAAACGGGAGTGATTCAATGCCATAATTTTTTTGCATACAGTCACTCTGTTGACAGGTCTAATTATTACCAAAAATGCAGCCTTATATTAAACTCCTTCACACAGAAAAATAGTTGTGTTTGCGAAGATACCACATTCGCATTTGCATGGTGTGACGGAGAGAATCCGCTTGCACTGACCAAACAACTTCGAATGAAAGTTGCAATTTTTCGTGTGCGTTGGGAATGTATTGTACTAGTCTTCCTATAGACACCAAATTTCTGATTTTTTTCATGGGGACTCATCTGAGATAATTGAGCCTATAAAATCAGGCATTTTTGGACAAAGAGCAATGTTTGAACCCCTGTAGAAAAAAATAGGTGTGATTAAACGTCATGATGTTTTGCATGGAGACACTCTGTTAATAAGTCTAAACATTACAAAAAAATTGCAGCATTATATTCAACTCCTTCACACACACACAAAATAAAAATAATAATTTAAAAATCCATTTTATACAATTCGTTACTCATTTTCAGCCTAATTTTTAGAATAAATGAATTCATTTTGAGAAACCCTGGCTCTAAATCTTCAAAATACACGTCAGGAGCTACACAATGTTTTTTTGATTCAGCTTTCTAGCTTGCCTGAGTTTTGAGATATTCAGCTTTCCGTATATAGACTTCGCGAGCAAAAAACGTCACCCGCCATGTTGGAAATATTGCCGCTCGGGGGAAACTAAGGGCATTTTTTTTTCAAAGGTGATTCTGGTATCCTCAGATATGTAGGAACCGACGTGACGTAGGAATTGTATTTTTATTTATTTATTTTTTATTTTTTGAAATGGTGATGCAACTATTTTTTCTACAATTGGATATTTGTTGTGGAATGAGCCAATAATAATAATATAGACTCCCATCGTGAAAACGCTTTGCATGAAATCACATATTATTCTTTTGAAAATTTATCAGTTAACGAATATCTAAAAGGTTGTACAATACACGTTTCATTTTGAAGCAGCAAAACGAGAAGCGAAAGTTGTAGCACAATTTCATAGTGTGTTTCCGTTTTCAATTTTAAAATCTGTCTTCCATCTTACGCGTATCTTCAGAACAGTCACAACAATAATAACGATTACCTACATTTTCTTTTGAATTTGTGAAGAACAAAAATAGGCTATTGATATTTCTGCCAATAAAACTATAATTAAAAACCTGAATATTTATGAAGACAACAGAGCTTGTTAAGTGATATGTGAACTCATATGGGCAACTTCAAATTGGAAATGACAATCTAAAGGAAAAGAAAAATAATATATATAATTTTTGTAGTAGCTGTTGTTTTTTTTTCTGTTTCCTTTTTTCAAAATGGAAATGTATGTTGGAAGCCTGATTGGTCAATTTAGTATATTTCCGTGATTCGGATTGGAGAAACTGAGTCCGGTTGAATAAGGCTTGGTAGTCTTCTCGCCAACTCTTTTTTCTTTTAACGTGAAAAAGAAGAGGGGGGAAAAGAATGCCAGCGACTGACCAACAGTCTTAGCTGGAATTTATAAGAGTCAAGATGTAGCGAGAAAGAGTTCGTCTTCCTCTTCTCCCAAGGGAGGAGAGAAGAGTAGCAGAAAATCCATGAGCGAAAGAAGATTAATTGCAATCAGTTTTTGCACAAGCAGATCTCTTTTTATGAAGCAATTCTCAGATTTTGACATACATAATTATTGCAAACGCTTTGGCTTCTTTTAGAGAGAGAGACGTACTTTAGTCCGTGAAATGATTTCCACGCCAGATTTAGATTGTATTTTTGAATTTGAATTTATTTTAAGGCCTTTAGAAAGATTGTATTTTTATGTGATTCGTTTAGGAATAGGAATAGGGGTAGACGATAAGCAATGAATAAAAAAGCTGCAAACAAATAGGCCACGTCGGCTCATATAAGTTAAGTGCGGGATAGATGGTCATAGTGTTTTTGAACGCTATACAAAATGAATGATTTTTAACAAAGATGTGAAAAGAAGGGGATCTCAGTGTGTTTGTGAAAGCAAATATTTACAATAACATCTTTTTTTTTTTTATCATAAAGCATTCAGGGTTAGAAATCCTGGAAAATACCTGGATTTAAAACAATACATAGGCCAACTCTCCCTAGCTGTCTGTGTCTGGGGAAGATGGCCATATCATGCGGATACGTTGGTCACAATTTTCAAAGGTACGAAGCATGGCTAAAAACATTAAACGAGCAAAAATGTTTATTGCATTTTCATATACATTAAGCATTATAAACTGAAGTTCTTTCACGAATTTAACCTAGCTCTTTCTTGTATGCAAATAAAGTAGAAACATTTATAAACAATTTTGAAGCTAAACATTGTTATCAACACAGACAATAATTTTCTTTATCAATACATGTTCTTCAAAGAATTTAGGCTAATAAACTTTTTATATTACGTGCAAAGTAAGACAGATAGGGGAGCTACATTGACAAACAGTTTTGGAAACAAACATTTTTCAAGAGCACGAACAATCACCCTTCTTTCTCTTTCTGAACTTCTATTTACTCTTTGTTATCGCTAAAGTTCCTAAAAAAGATAACCAAGTTCTCGTACTGAAATAAAATTGAAATACTTAAAAACAGTGTCGACCTGGTAGTCGTGTCTGTTGAGGCGCCAAGCCAGCGACTCGAAGGTCCCGGGTTCGAATCCCAGCTGGGTCATGGAAGTTTGTGAATTTTAGGATTATAAACGATTTACTATTATTATTACTATTTTTCTGTTGTAAAGATTGATAGTGACGGGCCGTATGGTAATATGAAAAGCCTATCTGGGACTAGAGAGAAAGTCTCTTTACTCAAAGAGCCGAGGTCGAGATTAAATAGAGTCGTATACTCCTTAAAGGAACACCTCTGTTTTATATCGAGTCTAAATATCTTAATTTTAATCAGCTTCCCTTTACCACAGCGTTATCTTCTTCAGTTATTAGCAGGAACACGATAACAGCACGCTGTTTCAAAAGAACTTCACGTCGACTGGCCATTACTGCAGAACTACTTCAAAAAAATCACAATAAATATTCGTGCTTGTGGCTGAAGGGCTTTACACTAAACAAGATTTGTTTGAAAAGATGAGTGAGCACGAAAGTAATTAATCAGAACGCGTTATGTCGTCTCGGTGGTAACCTATTGTTTTAACCATCTGACCTAAACTAATTCACCAATTTTCTTCGTATATTGAAGTAGGTTAATAAAAAAAATGTGTGAACCGGAGTTTGTCAATAGTGAATAAAATGTGCGGAAGAAAATATGTTTAAGAAGTAATCGTAAGAATTAAGTGAAAAAGAATCTGGTAAAAGTTTCGATTAATGATGATGTTAGGATTAATTAATTGCCTTAGTGTTCATTCAAACATGATCGAGTGATAACGGAACTTAACCTTGAGGTAATTTCTAAAATCCTGCCGACAACATGAATAAACAAACATATCCATATTCTTACTAATTCAACATATCCATATTATTAAAAATCAATAACTACTTTCAGAGCCTCTCCATTTAATTATATAATTAGTCTTCCCTTGTTTATCTTAGCAACACAGTTCAAAGACCACAATATCTTTAAATAAACATTTACAATGTATTGATGTTCGACATAGATTAACAATAAACTTACTTACTTGTGCAGAATCTACAGATAATCTCTATTTACGAATAGAATTTGAATTCTGCATAAATACGGAGATTTTTGTAAACTATAACAAATCTTCAATGTTGAAATTTTAGAGTGCCCGGATGTCGAATTAATAACGTATCTGTCACGAATTATAATGTTGTCGCCTAACTACAAAATCTCATCCCAATCAGAAGTTTTCAAAATTCACCTTCAGAAAGACATGTTAAACTCTCCACGCTTATTGTACGTATACCTTACATTTTTTTTGGCATAAAACTAGATGAATTTGAGCAAAGGCGTATAAAATAAGTATATTATTTTTTTACAGTGTATGTAGAAGAACAAAAAAAAAATAACAGATTTGTCATCCGCTTGAAAATGATTCATCCGTTATTTATGCTTTTGTTGCTCTGTTATGTGGAACGTATACAATGCCATTGTTTCCAATCGTATGAGAACAAACAACATGCGTGGGAAGAAATTCAGACGTTCTCCCACCCATACAAAGTACACCATCCATCAATTCTAGTGCCTCAAGTAAGCAAGCGGAAAGAGGCTGATGCTTCTACGAATATTCATTTGGATATGAGAGGGGAAAAAAGATGTTTCCGGAATATGCGACAAGTTAATAGTCTACGATGAAAGCGGAGAGGTCTCCATTTTATTCTATTTTAGGCAATCTCTCGCCTCTGTAGGCGACCACAAAGTGGGTTTGTCTGTAAGTTGAGCTGAAATTAGTAAACACGTCTTGCTAATAATTTCTATATACCAATCATCAAATGCAGTTGTATTTCAATCTATGCTGGAGAAAATAGTTTCTCAGTAGCAACAGTATGGATTAAAGGCAGAATAATTTTCATGCCTTAAATATGTTCTGGATGATGTTTACTAGACATTTATTAGAACACGTAGAATTTATGGCACGACCACAACTAAATCACTGACTACAGAAACTTGAGACTTTGCTCAGTGATAGAACGGAGTCTTGACTAAAAATTCTAATCAAGAAAACACTTGGAATTGTGGAATTATATTTCATATGTTTTGCTTTAGCCTTATGGAAGGTAAATTTAGCGTTGACCACCACAAGCCACTAACTAGCATATCCATCTCGCTAAATTGTTTATGTAAAGATGATTTCAAGTACAGAGGACAAATGTTCGGAGTGGACTTGAAACTCTCATCATAGGACCTTAACACCATCTCTATACTATGAAAGGCAAAGACAAACCACCACCGCCTCACCCTGTTTAAGGACTTCCTGCTCTTTAATCTGTCTCTGGACAAAACATCAACATTTTGAATGTTTAGATGTTCTTGACTTAAGCAAAATTTCGAGGTGAGAATATTTCCATATAATCTCTACTGCACAAAGTATGTATGGAGGCATTAAATTAAATTTTGCACATTAACCCCTTCGCCACCAGCAGAAATTCGTCCCCTAGTAGTGAGAAGTCTTGGGGAATTATATATAAATTGTAAGTCTTTTTTTTCATTAATTATGGCAACAAGGATAACGCCAGATTCATAGTAAATGATATACCTATCAAAAGAAGGCCAAGACCAACTTCTAGGCTTGTTTTAGAAATTCCATATGGCCGACGGCAGCCATATTGGATCTCAACATTCATGTTATTCTCCTTATTGTCGTTCATATTTTCAAGCTGTTTTACTTTCCATTTCTATTGGGCGGTAATGAAGAATGGTACGCAAGTGTACATGCACATAGTAAACAAAATGGCCGACGGCATAGCCATATTGGATTCTTAGCATTCGTCATATTTCACTTATTTTCTGTTATATTTTCAGACTGTTTTATTTTCCAGTGATATTGGGCGGTTATACAGAATGCTGCACAAGTAAACAAATTGGCTGACGGCAGCCATATTGGATTCTTAGCATTATTCTTTTCAATTATTGTCGTTTATTTTCAAGCTGTTTTACTTACCATTGCTATTGGGCGGTTATACAGAATGGCAGTGCAAGTGTACTGCACATAAGGAAAATGGCCGACGGCAGCCATATTGGATTCTTAGCATTCGTTTGATTTAAATTATTGTAGTTCACATTTGCAAGCTGTTTTACTTTCCTTTGCTATTGAGCGATAATGCAGAATGGTATGCAAATGTACATGCACATAGTAAACAAAATGGCAGACGACAGCCATATTGGATTCTTAGCATTCCTCCTTTCAATTATTGCCGTTTATATTTGTGAACATGCATTTTTTTTATTTATTTTTTTGTTGATATAGCATATTTAGTGACTAAATTGGCTTTGGAATTTTTAATTTATATAAAGCTTTAATTAATGTTCCTTTATTTTTTTGTAATGAGGAGAATTTGTGAGTAAGAGTTGAACATCTTGTGTTGCTTTTTGACATTCACAATTCGGGAATTTTTCTATCTTCATTTTATATGAGTCCGTTTAGTCTGGTATAGTTTGTACGAGCTAGCATTATTGTTAATAAAATATTTCTAGGTATGTTAATACCTGTAAACCAGGGACAATTATCGTGTTTTTTGTAAAATCATTTATAAATAGAATTCGATTTTTTTTATGTCAGATTCAAGTTTCATTTTCCAATTTTCTTTTATTTCTTCTTATTATGATTGTATATAAGTCTAACCAGTAAATTTTTGTTGAAGTAATATTTGGAAAGCCTCTGCTCATTTTTGCATGAAAATCTGCGACATCTTGATGTCCTTGTAATTTTAGGTGGCTTGGAACATATTTTAACTGAATATCTTTTCCCATTTTTATTTAAATCTACTAATTCAGTTATATCATAAATTATTGGGTGTGCTTTGTGCATTTGTTTAAAATTTCTTTGTATAGTTTTTAAAACACTCATAGAGTCTGTTAGTAGACCTATTAATATTTTCTTTTGTTTTAATAATAAACTGCATGTACCCTACCGCCTTATATATTGCAAAACATTCTGCGTAGTATATATTTAACAGCTACGAGCTTCAGTAAAGTTCAATATTTAAATAAAAAAGTTCAGACCATTGATCTATATCTAAAAGGGATACTAAACTAATCGATGCCATTAAACATTTAATGAATATGTGAAGCCATGGAACGTCTTAATTTTTGCAAAGAGCGTAAATATTATTTACAGCGTGTACTATTATATGCACAGTCCGGTACGTGCATATCTCAAGAAGTAGATCATAAATAAATTAAAAAAACGGACCGTACAGCGATAACAAGCGTAAAAATTGAGAACTGAACATATGATCCACATTCTATTAGACTGAAGTAGACGATTGAGGTAAAATGTTTGCTCTGGCATTTATCTTTCGACACTAACCGATCAACTAAATGACATGTCGTGTCATTAAGCAACTTAGTTAGCATAAGTGTGATGCTCGTTATGTTTTAGGCGATCTGTTCTCTTGCTGAATTTGTGTGCGAATAATTGGTTTGCCCAGTAGCACAGAAACGTTGAAAATACGTGGATTAAACGTTAGTACCGAAACGCTATTTTAACGTTGTAAATGTATCGAAATGTCCACCTGTTCAACGGTTTATTTGACGTTGAATAATGGTTTAGAAGAAACTGAAGAAACAGGTTCAGTTGGCCAAACCAGAGCATGAACGCTGTCTAATGGTATACACACATTAATTTAATTTTGTCCGTTGCTTTCATCATGATAAACGGTGTTATATTTTTCAGCAGTAAATTATCCAACCGCTGCTGTGTGGGATTCGAAGCCGGTCCGTTCTGCACTCGTCATTGGTAGCTCGACACGTTGATCATTCATTCATGGATCTACCTTGCGAGTGCATTGTGCATATAAAGCGAAATCAACATCATAGTTGAAAATACTTCACATTAGCGCCATATTAACGAAATTAAATGTTTGTTGAAATATAGTTTAAAATTCAATCTGTTTTCAACGTGTACATGAGAACATAAAAATTAGTTTGTGTCATTCAACTAGCTTTAATTGTATATTTTTGACGTAACATTAGTATAAAGAAACACATTAAACATAGTTGAATCTATACCATAGTTGAAAATAACATATTGAATACACGTTGTTTTAACGTCTTATAAAATCAATAACGTCTTTGTTGAAATATGGTTTAAAAATAAACTTTTTTTTTCGGCTGATAACGGCTGATAATTACAAATCCAAGTCTTAAAATAACACTTAGGTCTTATATTAATATTACTACACAAAACAAATAACTTTGCTGACAAGGTAATGTCAAATATAATAAGGCCTATAAAAGAAAAAAAAAAGGTTACAAAAACAGTGCTGTAACGTTTTATTGGTTTTATAATTATATTTGACTTATCAGCAAAGTTATCTGTTTTTGAATTATTAAAGAATTAGAACTGTTATATATGTATTATTGAATTCTGTTTCTGTATGCACAAAATCTGTTCCTCTGACGAGACGTTTATAGGCTCGTCATATGATTCAATGATCATGCGGTGCTTTTGATAGTTCATTCTCATTCATGATATATTTCTAACTATTAAGTGCATCATGAATTCGGTTACGCGATAAAGTGCATCATGTGAAGTTCGGGTAGTCCTATATCCATCACTTCTTAACATTAGGGGCCTATATAATTATTTATACATTTATTCTAAGAAACTTTTTGCCTGTATAGTTCTCTGAGTGAAATTCTTTTATTAACGTGAACTAACACGTATTTCTTATTTACTGAATTCTTCTCCTGAAAATATTTTGTAGTCATTTGAGAAAATCTGCATTCAACATTCTCTAACTTAATCTAATTTTAAATCATATACTAAATATTTCTTATTAGTTTTCTCGTATATATGGTAAAACAGTAAGTTCCTCGAAAGATATATATCTGAGAATCATCCTTTCTTAAACTTTATATATAATTATATCACACGATGCATCAGTCACGCGATGATCTATCATATGATGTAGCGATATAGCTGCCAGCTAGTTGATTTACGTTCGAAAACTTGAGTTTTTAAGTACGTATGTATTTATTGTTTTCAAAGTGACGAGAGAATAAGGGCTAATTTTCATTCAAGCTTGCGTTGCTTGCGTTTTGGGTGAGTGGCCAATTGAAACACGTGTTTTATTGCGTGTTTTGTTGTAAGTGTAACACGTGTTTCAATTGACTACTCACACAAATAGCAAGCAACGCAAGATGGAATGAAAATCAGCCTTAAATGTTCTCTGTATAGTGTGGATGTGAATACGGGCAGAGTGCACAAAATCTGAAATAGATATAAAAAAAAAATGCTGAAAACCTCCTGATGTTACATTGCTGCAGTGCTTTTAATTGCAGCTGAGTTGAATACCCAATTAATCCACAATTCAATGTAGGATATTATCGGTACAAGAATAAAAAAAATGCAGAAGGGTCTAAACTTTTCTCTCTTCTGTTCAGTGTCTTCGTTTAAAAAAGAAATCCGCTTTAGAAGATTCATCTAGTTTACCAAGTGTCTGCAAATTGACTTATGAAGTGGTCCAAGTAATTATAGAACATTTGCCAGTTTGTTGAAAGTGTGTATTATTAATTTAATTATATTGGATACATAACGATTTGTTGTAACGATTTTATTCAATTCTACAGGGTTATTCGAAATAATAATAATAATAACTGTTGGGATTTTAACAACTTGTCATACCTACAATACAATAGGATCTATACTTGAGATAGGGTACTTTTTTATTTAATAGAATAATACTTAAAGTTTTGGAGAACTGAACCCATATAATTTTATAGATAACGCCTATGTAAAAAAATGTTACCAAGCGTTTACAAAACTGCTCATATTTACTTAAAAAAATAATAAGACATTTCTTCTTTAGAAATTCACCATCAGCTATCGTCCGCATTTTTTTCAGCAAAGTAATAGGTTGATATAGTCCAGGATAGAATGCAATGGCGAATGTTTGTTACTGCGGTGATAAACTTGCGTGTTCCGTAAGCCATAGAGTTAGTAATATTATGCGTGATATGCATAACAACTTTGTGCTCAAAGAAGAGTTTTCTTAAATGTCAGTCACGTATGATTTTCATCTGATGATTCTGAAATACAATTTTTAGTGATGCTCACGAAGCGAGACGAGACAAAGAAATGGCTATAGAGGACGAGACGAGACAGTGTTCTCGTCATGTAAAATATAAGCCTACATCTTTTAGAGACGAGACACTTTCTGAACAAAACATTTCGAGACAAGACAGCCTAAATCTCGTCTCGTGTGCAACACTAACAATTCATTTTTCTTACACCAATAACGAAATACGTTAGTGTCTGTATAGGGTTCAGACATTCTAACAATAGCGTTAAACATTAAATAATTACATAATACTTATTTACGATATGAATTGTACATATAAGTCTGCATAATACCGAATAGATTATAACAGTGATGCCCAACTTGCGGCCCTCGGGCCGAATCCGACCCGCCACATATATTGTACTTGTTTACCATAAAAATGTCGAAAGAAGGTTTTATTTTATTTCTCCATAATCTATACATGAAATTAAGCTTTCTCAACTGAGAAAAGACAGAATGCAAATGTGTAAAGAATTTTCTTAAGTTTGCGATATTAGAGTTTATAAGCTGCAATTGAACGACGCGTACCATTGAAATATACAAGCTAACTCCACAGTATATTTCTTGGTTCGCCAGCTAACTCAGATGTCGAACATGGACTCTTTACTATAATGATCTCGGGGTATTACTCTTTAGTTCTTCCGGATGACGTCATATACTTTATTAAGATGCCTACTTGTAGGAAACCCAGGCTTTCGCACATGGGTGAGGCGAAACTTAATATTACTTTATAGGTCTTGGCCTAGTGTAGAAATGCTACACTAGCAAAACCAGTAATTATTTGCCGCAGAAATAAAATATAGGTAATAAGAAAACGTATTTATTTCATTTTAGTGGAATACTAAAACGATTCTCTGAGTAAGTTCTCTGTGAGTTTCTTACATGTCTTTACCCTGCAAACAACTTAATCATACACTATTTACAATCTACTTCTTCAATGAAAAGAGTGACAACATACTTTAAGTAATAAGTTGGGTAGACCAATTATTTACCAGGTTTGTTTCTATTCACATTTTCCATTCATTAAATAATGTTTCCTAATTCAGAGTTGTTCATAATTTTATAATACATTTTTGTCTGCCATCTGTTTATCAACATTTACATTTAACCATAACTACACTCGCAAACAACAGACTGCTTCGCCTTTGTTGTGCAACTTCCATATGCATTACGAACGCGTATAAACGTGGAATTAAGCCTTCATTCATTAAGTAACACATTAATTAACAGTATAATTGCTTACATAATTACAGGTAATATCCGAAATAAGTCGTATAATAGTTTGTACAACATTATGCAGCCGATGTGCATAGAATGGCATTACTGTAGCGCATGTGCATTATGTGGCTTTAGTGCACAGGGTAATTATTTCGTTTACCTACCAACAGATGTTTTATAACATAATTTCGTATTAACTTCTGTTTGATAGTAGCAGCTTATATATTAATCTAACCAAACCAAACCTAATTTAACCTACACTTCCATTTATGCTAACTGCACGTAACAAACTCAATTGAGGCTAACCTAACGTAAGCTAACCTAACAAAGCTAAGCCAAACTAAGCATAGCTTTGGCTTGCTGTATCACCATTTGCGTGCTATTTATGTCAGAGGATGCTCTGGCCAGCGGAGATCGTACATTTTAATGTGGCCTATGGGCAAAAGAAGGTTGGGCATCACTGAATGGTACTTACAAGGAGACCGTCAAGAAATCTATCCTGAAATCTTGCTAGTAGAATCTAAGTCTATAGAGAGATAACACACACACAAAATAGCTGCCCATATCACCTGCAGGGTACCCAGATAGGGGCTGGAATATTAGTTGAAGTGTACAAAAAGTGTATATTTTTTTTACGATTCAATCAACAAAAGTCAATTTCTGCTTCACTTTCTTCCTGGAATGAAACACTGCCGAGTTGAAGCGTCAGTTCCCACACCGCAGCACTTCTTACCAGGGGGACCCATTCGTAATTCATTTTCTTTATATAAAATAGGCAAAATTATATGGATTTTACAAAATATTCTTAGTTTCGGGGCTCCAGTACCCCTAAATACGTCCTTGGCGAGCAGTGCTGAGGTGTGGTTATTGACGCTACGACTTGGCAGTGTTTCATTGCAGGACGAAAAAGTGAAGGAGAAATGACTTCTGTTAATTGAATCATAAAATATACATTTTTTGTACACTTCGACTAATATTCCAGCCCCTATCTGGGTACTTTGCAGTTACTATGGCAGCTATTATTTTGTATATTTGTTTCTATATAACGTACTGGTAGATTCTCGTAGCAAAATTCCGGTTTAGGTTTTATTATAATCTCATTGACTTGGTCCCCTTCTCAGTGACAAACTGCTATGGAATTTTCTAGTAAGAATTCTTTTACGCTAGAGTATATACCTTATTCAATAAGTGTTTCCCTAATTGTTTCTTAGATCTACTCATGATTTGTGTATTTATTATGCGTGCTGGGCAACTGGTTGTAAATTTTGACACCTATATGACTGCGGACCCTTCTTGCAGGAGGGTTAGTCGAGTAAAATATGATATTTTAGCTTCTTTTTACTATAGTATTGTATTTGTGTTCTCTCACAAGTGTCTCGTTGTTTGTTTCTGTGTATATTGCATAAATATAGATAGGCTACAAAGTAGAAAGGGTTAATATTTTATATTGTTTGAGGAGTTCTTTGCATGTAGTTCTTGCGTTAACTCCCGCAATTGAAGACTCGAATTGAAAAACATCCCAAGTCCACCGGAGTATATTTAATAGGAGGAACGAAAAACAGTGCAAGATCTTCAAGGTCAGTATCATATTCAGCGGAAATTATTTTGTATCTGTGGCGGAATTAGGATATAATATTTATGCAAGTGGATAGATAACCCTTGGAACATAGATACCGACTAACAGAGAAAATGCATATATTAAAAAAAATGTGGAATCTGCTAAAGTGGCTTATGGACAAAATGCACTCCGTACAACGTACTATGGAGTAAGAAAATCTTTCACTCGGCTTTCTCTAAAATGACTTCATATATCGCGCTAACAACTTGTGAAGTGTAACAATACGATGAGACAATTTCACCAAAATCGGTGAGGGAGACGTTCTGCATTCTCTTTGCAACTGGTTCATTGTGAACCGTGTTAACATTTCAGTCGCTTTCTTTGCTTGAAAAATTTTGCAAAACAACTTGGTCTTTCTTTCTGGAGTGTTTTTGTGAAAGTGCAAGAAAGAAAAAAAGGCTGGTTTCGTATTTCAAAAATTCTCGGAAAACTGAATAGGATTAGATGGAATGTGACCTCCAATGCAAAGTAACCAAACTGGAGGAGAAGAAAACCTGCTGAGGCAGCCTTGTAACTTGCCTTTTGCACTTGCGTCTCCATTCAGAAAAGGAGGACTTTGCTACCTGCGTGAACACAACCACTGACTGGCCTCTTGTAGATCTTGAAAATAGGTGTCAGTGTTAGAAGAAAAAAAAATGATTTATGACAAGTCTTCCTCCCAATGCCTTTTCGTTATTTGTTAATGGACGGTTTCAATTTTCCTAATTTAAATTAATTATAGTGATCTTTTTTAAATTCTTTCTTGTTTCATCAATTTGTGACGTAATTAAGTATTTTGATTGGTAATGCATTAGAATAGCAATAATTTATAGTATTTTAAAAAAGAAAACTTTTATAAAAATGTACTAAAAAGGGAAAAATAATTTTGATACCGATCTAAATTATTGCCTTAGGAAAATCCCCTCCCTTTATTAAAATGTACTAAAGGGGGGGATATCGGCCTAAGGAACTACCTTAGAACATGTCAAAAATAAAAGTGTGGGGTGTAAATACTGAAATATAACAAGATTAAAAGTCGAGAAAAAATCATGATAGTCTGAGCCTGAGATACCTGAAGGCCATAAATAAATTCAAACAAAATCATGTCGTTCAACAATTAATTTTTGGATAACTGTTATTATCCTGGGGAGTATATTTACGCCCCAGGGTTTTATTTCAGTCATCAGGGAAATTTTTTGAAGATAATAATGTAGGCCTGTATCAAAATTATACTTTCCCTTTTTAGTAGCCTAGATAAGGCCGGTATCAAAATTATATTTTTTTCTTTTTAGTACATTTTAATAAGAGCTTCAAAAAAAATCTTATGTTATTTTTAGTCTTCGACAATTTTAATCTCGATTATATAGTATAAATTATTTATTCTATAATTCCGCATTCTTTGCATTTCTGCTACAGCGCCGTTATTGCATGGTGTCTTAGCACTTAAAAGGGAGAGGTACTTGGCTACTGCGGGTCTGCAAAATAAGCATTAAATTTAATATTGATTTTCAGACACTTCTAAGAATATCATGGTTTCATCTGATTCTTTCCAGAAAACGACTTAATAGCCTCTTCAACATATTGCATGATATTGTGAAGGTACTTAAGTGAAGGCTTTGTGAACTATTTTCTCTTTAGATATGAGGATTTTTATAATCGAAATTTTCATAAGAAAGTATTCTTTGTCGCGTCTCTTCGGAACCATTTTTCTTGAAATTCTTGATCTAAAGGACAAACCGCTTCAGTCATAAATCATAATTTCCGACCCACTGTATAGCTGCTGAAGAATGGAAAACGTTATTGCCAAACTTTAAATGACAGGAATGGACTTCCTTCCCCCTTCTTTCTTCTTTACAGACTTTTCCTTCTTATTTTGAAACAGCACAGTTAGGTTTTTACTTGCGGTAGAGAGAGGAGTGCTTGAAGTACGGCAACGTCGGGGACATTGACGTGAGGCATGCGGTTCATAATGGGGGAAAGTTAAGGTCGTTTTCTGATAAGAAAAGGTGGTTTTACTGTGAGACAGAGAATTGCTTGGGTTATTTAAGTCATCTTTATTTTTTAAATAAAAATACTTCGCCTTTCACAGTGCCATCCATGTATTTATTATGTTAAAGGGACTATTGAGTCATTTCGTTTTTCAAAGAACGTGATGAAATCATGACATCCATAGAAATGTGTGAAAATCAATGTCAAATTGGAAATTTATTTTGCAGACCGTTCTGTCTTCGCCGTTCTTTACACGCTGAGAGTTTAATACTTCGTCTATATTTTCACCATACAAATTAACACCTATAGGCTATATAGTAACAATTACAACATTAAATTATCATGTGGTTTTCCTTTTTATTTTGATACAGTGATTCACAGTTGGCATAAAGATCAAACTTGTATCCTTTTCTTTGCTGCAATGAGTTTCTTTTTTTTTGGTACAGCTAAAAGACAAAGTTTTCCCTTGTATTTCTAAGTATCTGTATACAGTATATCCTTCTAGTTCTTAAAGAACATCACACTATGAGCATTCAGGAAAATCATTAACAGCAAACAAAACAAAACGTTCGAAAGTCAGTTTTACGTACCTGTCAAATTTTCACGAAGAAAAAATGTACCAAGTAAGCGAGATAATAAGCTTCGAGAAAATAACGAGAGAATTTATACCCAACTATTTATTTTAAGCGAAGTAAAGTTTTGTTGAAGAATGCATGAATATAACATTTCAGTAGATCATGAACGAAACTTGCTTTGTTTATGTATTTATTGTGATTTATGAGAATGAACTACAATAAGTAGAGAAGTGAGACATCACCCGCCCACTTTACCTGATACAAGAGACTGTACAGAAACAGGTTGTATCATAATGTTTAATTAAAATAACCATGCTCAATAAACCTTTAAGATAAACACCATCTAATTTGAAAAACAACGTTGCTGTTATAATAGCCCCTGCAATTAAATTGATCTTATTTTGATAAACTATAATTCAAAGGTAGCTTTTCCGAGTAGAATTATTTTAAACCAATTTACGGAGAAATACGACATCTAGATGCCATATATTTCACATAACTTAACCGGATTAAAAAATTATTTAATGATTAGTATTTAATAATCTGAAATGTAATCCTGAAACACTAAGTGCAGAAGAAAGACATGATAAATTCCTGAAATACATTACTTATACTTCTTGTGCACAAAGAGACCTTTAGAAAAGATGTGCAGAAAAGTGTAGAATAAATGCATTATTGTTATTTATTGTTTAGTGTACAGAAGCGTACAGTACATTTACATAGGTAATAGTTACATGTTGCTCTAGAGTAACAAATACAGAAGCATAATAAATATTACAAAAATAATACAAAGCATAAAAAAGTACAAAATAAGTACCATATAATGTCCATGGTTATGATATGCGGGTAAATTATAAGACAATGATGGGAAAATAAAAACATGAAAGAACAAACTAAAGTATACATTTGTGTTTTTGAACAAATATGTGAGTGAATGATGGCCTAAGGTCCGCAATTTTAGTAGTCATATAATTATTACGTCCCTAAGTTTCCTTTTGAAAATATTTCCAGACTTCCCTCTTTTTTCAAACCAATTGGAAGTTGGTTCCAAACTTTGCTCGTCAGATAAGAAAATGATTTCATGTCGTAATTTGTTTTATTGCACTTCGGAATGTGAACATTGTTACAGTTGTTAGAATGCAAACTACTATAAAACTTATTGTCGAAAATAGATATGAACACTATCTTTCGTTTTTCCCGCCTTCCAACAAGAAGGGAGAGTCGTTGCACTGTCATACATGATGTACCTTCTCACTATCGCTGTTTCTATACATGTTAATTCCTCAGGGGGCTACATTGCAGCAAATCGCACGAGAAAACTGTCTTCCCTGCCTAGTTGAGAGTGAGTGGTAGTTAAGGGAGAGAGAAAATGAGGAGGTAAGATGGAAACATCATAACCGCCTCTTCGCTTTACAAACTAGTCATTTCTAACTTCTCTTTCTTCATGTGAAGATGTATTATACAAATGTTGGCATCGCAGATAGTTAATTCCAGTAACTTCACAGAAGCCCGTATTCACTGTGATTATAATCAGCTTACGCCACGTGTTGCACAACTGTATTTGTGCTCTTCACCTGCATCCAACAAAAGTTTGTTTAAATTATCTTCCATGTCTAACAGAAATTCAAACAAGAGAAAGAATAATGATGTCCTAACAAATTACTTTATTGTCGGAACTTAAAAATTTCATATCAACTGGAATAAATAATATTACTGACAGTTGCTCGAAACAAGTTAACAAACCGAGTTCTACAATGCGATTTTTCAGTGTAAACTAACCGTAAGGCACTTCCAAAACTGATAACACAAAAGTACTGCGAGCATGCAAATATAGCCGCAAATGTAGCCGAACACTGAAAGCACAATCCCCGACAACTTATAGCGTGCTACGACACAAAGAAAACAACAGAAAACTGTAACTGAGCGAGTATAGAGTGTTTGGTTGAAGAAACAGAAGGGATAATTTATTATTTTGTAATTAGGTACAGATTGTGCTGTGTGTCCAATAGAATAGCTCGTGTGAAACGACCACTTCTACTGAAAGCGACTGTTTCTTTAAAACGACGTTCGATAGTGATTCAGATAATTATTTTATTTTCCGTATACAGTCAACAAAACATCGAATTCGGTTGAACTGTATACGCCGTCTGGATAAGGCATATTTGAATTGCACTCATCAGATCTTAGTTTCTGATTGACAGCTTTACTCACACTGAAGTTTACATTGTCCTAAGCTACTATAAACCATCTTGTGTTTTACGCTTGTCCGTGGAAGAAGAAAGAATATATGATGTCGACCGTGGTCTTAACTCAAGGCACTATCTCGGAATTCGTCTAGGTATAACAGGTAAATCAAAGGAAGCCTATGTCTTGTGTGTCGGTCCAGGGATAGCGTCCACTAACAAACATAGCTCGGCCATATTTGTTGATCACTAAAGGTACACCGATAATAATTGGCTAAAAGTTGCAGACATTCGTGAAACAGCGACTAAAAGCAAACGTTCGATCTAATATTATCGTTGGATTTAATAATGATAGCTACATGAGATACTATTGAGACTTTAGATGAATGGTTACTCGGCCTTTTAACCATGGAGCCAGGACTCGAACTTGGTGGGGAAAAGTTACTTTAGTGATTCGAAATCCTCTTTAAAATGTTCAGTTTTTTAACGTTAACATCATATGTAAGAGGATGATAAACCGACATTAATTCTCTTTGTGGAGCTCTTCAATCAATAATCCACATCTAGGCAAAATGCATTATTATTACCGGTACCGACCGTTGTGATGTGAAATACATATTGCACAATGGTCAGTCTTGCTAACTTTCCATATCCTGTAACAATAACTCTATAAGTTATATTCTGAGAGGCAGACATTAATTACCCTATACTTTTCAGTTCAGCTCCGTGATTTTCGTGATTCATTCGATATTAAAAGCCACTTAAAGGTTTTATGCTATGAAGTATTTCCGTTATTAATTACTCATTTAATTTTTCACAATAACGGTTAATGAAATCCGAACACATTATTTAATTAGGACATTTCTACTTTATGGTTAAATAAATGGATAATTAATCGTTGAGATCTATTATTTTATAAACTCGTATAATTTCTTTACTGTAGGTCTATGTATTACCAGTTGAAACACCTACCCTTGACGGGGATCAAGTCTTTCTAGGCAATCTGTGTCTGACCTGTAAGTCCAGAAATCAGTCAATTAAGATTGCAGTTTACTTCTGGAAGAGAATTCAGGCCAAACGAAAGTTTCCTATAGAAGCAATAAATATTTTTTTTTTAAAAAAAAGTAAACAATTATACCGGTATAGGCAAACGAAACTACAATTACCCTTCTTGATATGAAACCCAAACAACATCGCTCTCATCTGGGTTGCAGAACAAGATAGGATATGTTAGGTAATCTTATTACAGTATCAACATGCACGGCAGTGCATGAGCCAAGTTCTTCACGTCAGAAAACGTTAGCACTGCCAGAAGCATGTTATACAGGAACAAGAGTTTATGGCAAAATCGACGATTTGGGGGCCCCGTAAGAAAAAAGATGTTAAAGATAGGAATATGAGCTTTTGCCGTTAAGGAGATATGGTAAATATGTGCAGATGTACAAAATTTCATATTCGTATCTCAAACTATGTTCTAGTTGTGGACCCCTGAAATTGCACATTTTAGGCTAACTGACTCACTCACTCACTCACTGACTGACTGACTGACTGACTCACTCATCATATTGTTTAGGGTGTTTGGAGTAAGCTAGAAACATGAAATTTGGTATGAAGGTAGAGGATGATAAGTAGATAAAGGAAAAATTCC
>JAGDQP010024826.1:0-27519 GCA_022664845.1 Lepisma saccharinum
TGATGATATATATACCAGATATATATGCTTACTGTAGGAGCTACTGATAAGTTTCTAAACTACGCACTCGATGATTCAGTTAACATCTGTTACTATGCTTCACAAAGTGCCTGAGATTCGGTTTTGATATATATTTCCTAAAATAGGAATTAAGTTAAAATTTAAATATAGAGTATATTTAAATATAGAAGACTCAAAATTTTAAAAATTAGTAATCCAAAAACGAGAATTGTAGCTTATTTTGGGTCTGGTGAAAACATTATTTTCAGCTTTGAATAACTTACTCCTTCGCGCTGTGGTGTAATCGTTCCTGCAATATAATACTTTATAAGGGTGACTTACATTTCTTACTATTTTGAACCAAACAAAACAAAAACTACTTGCACTTTTCTCCCCATTCACTAATTATTTTAGTTTCTGACTTAGAAAATTTCGTTGTGTTTCTCATGACAGTTAATATTCATCTTCTGTATGTCATATTTATATTTTTGACCATAACTTAATTTATGTAGACGTATTGTATAGGGTAATTCGGGAATAAATATCCAGATGGATGAGATGGCCAAATGCTTCTATTTCTTGCAATAGTAGCCAAATGTGAATGAAGCCCAGGTGTATAAGAAACTATTACTAGGACCAAAGGCTTGCCTACTACAAAGTTTCTTGTGCATTGACAATAACTGCGAGAGAAGATTTGGCCATCTCACCCGAATGGGCATCTATCCCGAAACTGCCCTACCGAATGGAAACTTGATGGATCAACAAATATTCAAGTTGGAACAAGAACAAGCAACTACAAGTAGTAGTTGGTGCCGTGAAAGGTTGTGCAATGCCTCTCTTTACGTATGAAGAGACAGGAAAATAATAAACAACATTACAATTACAACATTATCTAATTCTGAAACTTTACGAGTTTGAACTCGGCCATAACGCTCCGGAAACAACCCGAAACTTTTTAGTGCAAAAGGTGAAGATTAAGGTGATCAGAGCACGGCAGCCAGATACGTAATTCAACAAACTTCGCTTTGGTTGAAAGAACTTCGACGATCTGCCAAGATAAAGTGGGATTATGAGGCCGTGTTTCATATCATGGAGTAAATCTAACTACCAGTAGTCTGAGAGCAGAAGGTGAGCTCGTTATCTTACATCCAGCGTGATTCGCCACCTTTATGGCCTCGCCAAGAGCATCCGGAGCTGTAGCATTGTGCCTCGCGAATGTACAACCGCTCAAGCAAATTGCGAACGGATGTTTGCAAGAAACTCCAGGAAAACGCACGTGTCGAAACCTGTCGCCAAATCGGGGCGTTTCGAATGAATGGTGCTGCTCTGCGTTTGGTGGAATTATGAGAGGATAATTCACCAGGAGTGCCGTCCGGACCGTCAAATGATCAATATTAATAGTTTGAGTGGATGTATGACATTGTGCGGCAAAAATACCCGGCATTGTTCAACAGAAAGAGCATCGTGTAGTAAGAGCACGCAAAACCGCATAGGATCGAACGACCCAGAACAAACTCCAGGAATTTGAGTGAATAAAATTGTTGCCACACCCAACACACAGTCCGGACCTTGTCCCATCGGGTTATTACTACTTTCAATGTAAGCTTACTTTCTGCGATCAAGAGAACAACCAAACGGAAGTGGAAACTACCGTGCAAAAGTTTTTCGTCTCGAAGGAGAACTGGTATCTGGGTGTGATCGAATAACTGGTATAAAGGTGGCTTCAGATTGTGCAACACGGTGGTCTCTACTCTTTGAATGTTAGGCGGTTTTCGTTGTAACTTGACTAATAAAATAAGTATACGACCAGAATATTCCAAAACCTTTGACTCACCCATGCATTATATTGTTTTTACACCACGGGCATTCTTGAATTTAGTATGTCACTTTAACTCAAGTTATGTTTGAGATAATAGTGAAGTATGCTCAGTAATTATTCTTAGTATAGTGCATGTCCGATTTTTAAATTGAAATCGAAATGTCCGGTTTTCAGACAATTTGGAGTTGCCAACCCTAAACATGAGCAAGAAAGATTGTCGCAGATGCCTTTTTTTTTTTACCCTCCATTTCAAAAGGAAAAATTCTTTCTGATTGTTGACGAATGGAATGGATAGGCCTAATAAGACAAAGACTTAACTTTGGAAGCTCCACAGCCTGATGGTTTTGACTTTGCCGTGATGCACTTTCCATACAATTTCATAGGAGATATTTAATCCTAGATGATGTACTACTTCCGGTTGTACAAAAAGTGTATTAAACACATCACATACATGGCTCTAATTCTTGCTCCGATCTATGACAAAGGACGAAGACTAACTTTATCAAGTCGAGGTCTCTTGCACATTTCCAGTTCCTGCACAACGAGTATTCAACAATGCAGTTCATTCATCCTGCACAACGATATTAACAGTCCTGGCTATATTGACGATGTACCTGCAGCAATCCAGTTTATTTCTTCTTTGCCACAACTCAAATTGGATTGTCCTTATAACACTGGTGCATTTGTGCCCACTGCCAGCAATATTTTTGTCATGGACACTCCGTCATAAAGTTATTATACACCTTTACCATCTATTGTCATCAGATTGCAGTTGGTTTCAAATTACATCAACTCTTAATTCTTTTATTTTATAGTATGTTTGCGACCTCATATCTATAGAACGGCTTAGACATGGAGCTCAAATTTGTCACTCCTATGTTTACTGTGATGCACTTTTATTTGACCTTGATTTGATTTTGACCGGACTTCATTTTCACGCACGAAACCTTTCTTTAGGAGGCTCACTAAGGCTTTCCTCAATTTCACCAGGTGAATGCTGGTATGGTAAACAAACAAACACCCTTGCCACTAACTTCTTCTTCCTTGTCCAGTACGAATGCTTGCTAAGTCATCTTCAAATCTGTGACGAGGTTTAAACCATAGCTGGAAATCTGTCCCATAAATCTTTTAAAAAAAATATATAGGTTTCTAGCAGTGGTAAGTATAGGAAATGGAAAATGACAATAGTATGTCTCAGAAGAAAATCACTTTTCAAACACTTTAATTACGATTCGGTAAAAATCTTCCAAAATGATTAGAATATACACAGCGCACACCAAAGCGATAAATAACACTTAAGAATAACTGGGAATGACCTCAGACGACATGTTAAATATATGAAAATAAAAATACCATATGTATTTCTATATATAGATCATTTCAAGGAAACATGAATTTCGATTAATTATATAAATAATGTAGACCTGTGAATGAATAAGTGACTGTTTGAATGAATAAACAGAATAATATCTTAGTCTACATAATGACCATGAATTCATATTTATAAAACTCTACCTACACTTTATTGGATGAAAGAATGAATGAACAAATGTGTATATATGACTGAATGAACTATTGAATTAAATAACAAATGGATATATTCCATTACGTGCATGAATTATTTTCAACAGTCTATGCATAGTCTCTTGAAGTATTAGACACATATGTTACATACCGTTACGAGGATGAATAAATTAATGAACTTTTGAACGAGTTAATATATTGAAGTCTGACATTTCGCATGAATTAATTTACACTTACCGTACACGACTTCGCGTATGAGACACATGAATTAAAATATTACAGTGGATGAATGAATACATAACTGCCCTGGTAAGTATTTGAATTAATTTGAAGGATTTCTACCCAGGCACTTGATACAAGCGATACAAGATCATACTCTGAATTGCATCCACACAGAAGCAAATTCATGAGCGAATAAATAAATTCATCTAAGTCTTACATTGCGCAGAAGAACCACTGCGAACAATTTATCACAGCCTTTTTATACACGAAAAATATTAATTACACCAGTGCAGTGATGTGAATGAATTAATAAATCATTAAATTAATAAATATAGAAAGAGGTGAATGAATGACTACCCAGATGTAGAGCAAAATATATTATGTTGAATACTTAGTACGTATTCTCTTAATGCATAAGGCACATGGGTTAGACTTTCATATATGGGTAACAATAAGTGACAAAATGAATCCTTTACTTTCTGAAGGAGGAAATATTCAAAGAAAATGCCTGAGGTACTGGTAAAGTTTTGTAAAGACATATCGCAGCCACGCACGAAAAGGTGAGTTGAGAGTCAGTCAGTAACCTTCTCCCTCTCCATTGATATACGACTGATAGTATTGAAAACAGTATTCTGTTGCATGCTACTGTTAAATTAATGTTACTACTTTAGATTAAAACCAAACTTTACGTTATTATTGCAATATGCAAAAGTCAGTTTCTCTAAAATTTAAAAAATAAAATAAAAAGGGATTTTTTTTAATAAACACTTTTTTTAAGAAAAGAAAAATGGACTAAAAAGGAAAAAAATATTAATTCGAAAATAAAGGCGTGGGTGCTCTTAGACATTATGATTTTATGATAAGGTAAGCAAGAGCACCCACGCTTTTATTTTCCGATTCATAAATTTATTATCATTTTTACTTTTTAGTCATTTTTTCTTTGCTTAAAAAAGTGTGTTTTTTAAATCCTTTTTTTATTTTATTTTTCTATGTTAAGAGTTTCGAACACCCAAATCTTAAAGTGTTCTGCAACCAGTCAAAACTCAACATCGGTGCGTGGTAGTATTTATTTTAGGATAAATAAGTCCATATTAAATAATTATTTTTAAAAATTAATTACAGTTAACTGGATTATTCTGTCGTTTGTCTAATGATTGAATATTATATTGTCATTGGAAGCAAGACGGTTTACAAAATTTTAAAGAAACCGGATGATGGAAAGCGAGTTAAAAATCAATTACAAGATTTGTACCAGAGATGAAACATTATTACAGGTGTAAGAATGGTTAACCCGCGATGTAACAATTTAATTGTTCTTTTTATTATAAATCAAATTAGGGAACAGTGTTATTATAGTGTATTCATTTTATGAACATCAGGTAAATAAATCTTAAAAGCATGAAACTTGGTATATATATATGGTACTTGGCCACCCAAGTAACAGACTAAAATTCCCCCAAAATCAAACTTTTGTTACGACCGTCATCTTGGAAAATGACGGCCAAAATTTTTTTTTTTTTCAATTTATGCGGAAACTAATCACCACATCGAAAAACGTTTCAAATGAAGTTTGTCCAGCATAAAATTATAAATCTTTTTGCAATCACCGTTTTTTCCATTTGACCAATCCTAAAGCCACAAATGCAAAGCCATCAAATGAAAAACACCTTTTTAGAAGCCAAAATCTTTAGATCGGTTTTATCAAACAAAAAAAACTTTAAAAGTATGGTTCAGTAAAGGTCGTAACAAACTTCGACGGGGGGGTGATTTGCTGACACCGAAACAAGCAAAGAGTTTCCATAAACATGGGTCGAATTCTGCGTCGTTTACGACTTACAACATTGTCAACTGGGAGCCCAAAGGTCGATGCCGACAATGGGATGAAAATAAATGTCGCAATCAAGCAGAAACGATACATGAAATGAAAATATCTTATGTTGGAAGCATCTTCCAACAATATAGTGGATATCAGAAGTGAAAACGTGATGTCACTGGGTTGTCAGTTGAACCTTAAATCACGTTGAACATTTGCAAATGGCACTACGTCGGTTTATGAAATTTGGTGCATACCCTAGTGATGACAAACAACGTATGTGTGCTAAGCAGAAAATGTAGTGTTGCAAACTATGAATAATACACGGGAGGACATATCCGAAAAAATACAAATTCTACCTCGAGTATGATCCATAGTTAGAAACATTGCTGTGTATGCTGGACATATGTTGTTGATTATCAGGAGGTCATGCACCAAATTTCATAAACCAACGTAGTGCCATTTGCAAATGTTCAACTTATACCAGTTTGCAACACTGACAACCCGATGACCGTGTTTTCGCTTTTGATATCCACCATGTTGTTCGAAGATACTTCCCACAAACGATATTGTCATTTCATGTATCATTTCTGCTTTATTGCTACTTATCGTTTTCATCCCATTGTCGACGTCGACTTTTGGGCTCCCAGTTGACAGCCCTGTATCTCCTAAATGACGCAGAATTTGATCCATGTGTATGGGAACTTTTTTTTTTTCTAGTTTCGATGTCAGTTTCTTGAGTGTAGTCTGTAATACAAATTTTGCATTTGTCATAATACTTCACAAATCATTATTCTTTGATTTTCCATTTTCTTGATTCTTGAAATCGTAAAGAATCCTCACGTACATTCTGTATACATCAAGAACTACAATTCTAAGTTTTGTTCGAAAATATTTAATAGTATTTGGTACTAGAATATTTCTTTAAAATTGTCTACATTTGTTCTATGAAATGCATATCTTAGCTAGAATTTAGATTTGAGACCGACTAATTTGGCATTTATAAGTTACTCATAAAGACAGCCGTTCTTCATCTTTATTTGTCCCAAATTTTTAAGGTGACTACAAATAAATGAAGGGATTAGGGCAAAATAGCGCTAAGCCACATTCTGCGCGAAATGAATTGTAGTACTGAGAATTTCTTCAATGTCCTAAATGGTGGCAGTATCAGATAACTAAATTTGATCATAGGTGGCAGAACAAATACTTAAGGGTTCCTTTGCTTCCAAGGGTTTAAAGGAAAATATTTGAGCAAGAACAACCTATGCCACTATGTATAGCAGCAGTATGGCGTCACTTGGAAAAAGGAATGCGAGTGAAGTGATGTTGATAATATTGTTGAGGATACCCAAGAGGAATATGTTTTTCAAGAGAATAATCTTCTGAAATAAGCTCATCTGATCCATGTATTGCATTTCCCCCTGAATGTGGTTTAGCACTTTATTTTATCAAAATTCTACTTTCACCTAAATTTCAAGTTGCATCAAGAGCATTATATTTCTTTTCTTATTGTTTATCTTAATTATGTGTATTGACGTTACTTACTTTACTAAACATGGATCTGACAACTAGTGCCTAAAGTCTCTCACGCATAAGGCATTGTATTACTGAAATTTATCCCTTAATACTTTTTGCTCTTCAATTTAAAAAAAAATCGTAGAAATAGTTTTTAATACATCGCACGTGAAATACGGAATACATCCGATCTTAACCAAACTTGGTATGTGTTAGTCCTTGACCTTCACGTGCAGTACTATGTTGTAGACTTTTAACGTTGACGAGTTATGGAACCAAAGTTGGGATTTGGACGTTTACATTTTGTGTATCCTAAATTTTCGATGAAACAAGTTTAAACAATCAAGAGAAGAGTTACTTATTTAAGAACCACCTCGTTCGTAGAACTGTATAGCTGACGTTATGTTTTTTTTTCTTTTTTTTTTGAAAATGTTTGAGTGTATTAAACACTAGAAATACGTGGTATACTTTATTCAGTAATAAAGCACTACATATCTCTGGCTGATTTCTTAGCTAGGACCAAATGTTTTACTATCAAAATGTCGGTAATGTTTTCTTAACTCACATCAACACTGTTCTTATCGAGGTATTGGTTAGTTCGTGCAACAATGTAGTTTTGTTTTATATTTTAATACATTACAACATTAAACGTTGCTTTAAAACATTGCAATTTATTGTGTTCTGAACTATGTTCATGCACCATTACGAACTGCGAAACAAGAAAATGCTGCAGAAGTATGCAGAGTGAAGTAAGAAACTGTTGATACAAAAAAGTACTATGCGACCAAATTTCTTACATACATTCATGTAACTGTTTTATTAATATATGTAGAAAATAATTTTGTTTCACTTAACGGCTTCAATCATGATTTACAATGACTAAAATATAATATAAAGAGGATATTTGAAAGAGATATGCCAAAATCTCATTTGCACAGTTGAAATAAACTTTCGACAACATTTTCTCAGAATAACAAAACTGTTTCATAACACTATTTTTATCGAATCCTTCAAATCTTAAATATTTTCTATGCAAACTCGGGAATATATTCATTTCTGAACAAAATTACTATTTTTTCTAAGAATGTTTCAGAATTTTAAACAAAAATAAATTATTGCTCAGAAAGACAAAACTCCATAGTGCATTGTGCCTTTCATGTGCGCGATTATGGCATTTTGTTCTTACTAAACGAAAATAAAATGACTAACTGCTCTTACATTCTTCAAGCAGGTGGGAACTTTCGTGCAGTTTAGTTATTTTAAAAGTATTAAAAGTAGTTACTATGCAACGATCTTTACTTTACAGTTAACCCCAACATGATGAAAAGAAGGCAATTTACATACCTAAATCTTTAGCGAATTTTAAAAACATTCCCAATTGAAAGTTCCAAAAATAAGTTATATTATGAATTCCGCATCTGTTTCTTGGATATTACCTCAAAAGGGTAGGCAATGAAAACTCAAAAATAATTTCCCAAATATCATGTCAATATATGATCAAAATCGTTTCACTGATATCGTTACAGCCGATCTGTAATTGAGCTATAACGTGCATATTCACAATTTATTTACGAAGACAATTGCAAGTGAGTTTTCTTTGGTTGGTGAAAATTAATGACAAAAGCTTAGCATTGTGTCATTTTCAGTCAAGACAGAATAATTTGTTTTATTTGCTAATACCAGGAGGACAGAATAAGTTCTTTCAGTTTATTAAAGTCCTGTTGAACTTGGAAACTGTTTAAACTCCTCGAATAAGACTAGTTAGTTTTGTTATTGTTCTCCCCGTTATTTGTCCAGTCTCTTTCCACTTTTATGTTTAAATCTCCAATATTATATCCCTGGAGTTGATTTTCATTTATACTGGAATGTAAATTATCAAATTCATAGCCTTCACGCATCTTGGCTCAGACTGGAACGGGGTAAGGGCAGGGAAGGAAGTCGACCAGGGTCTAGTTTGAATGTACCATCCTGCTATTAGCCTGGTGTGACTGAAGGATACTTCATTTAGAATAACTACCTGCTAGATTTTAAATCAGGACCTTTCGAATGTGAAAAACAATACTCTACCAACTGAGGCAGTCACTCGATATTCATTTCATCTTCTTTCTCTCAGCGTTGCAATGATTAATTTACTTCTTTACTGAATACCATGATTCGTGTTTTGTCCCCCAAAAAAGGGGGTTTATGATCTGGTTCAGATGTCTGGGAAATTATATTAGTTTCCTATTGCTTTTCATTGGATGCAGAAGATATCTTTGGGACGGGACCAAGAGTATAAAGTGAATTCCAAACCACTACGTTTAATGTGTCCCCATCGGAAATAGAACTAAGAACTGCATGATTACAAGACGCGAAGGAAAATCACTAATTCCCTGAGGTATTTCTTTTTATTTATTCTTTTTAAATTCGGGTATTGAGAGAGATAGCAAAAGCGACTTCACTTTGTGAAAGGAATTAAATGGATTTTCATTTACAAGATTTGCATTAATGCTATATTAATTGAATTCGACAGTATAGCCGATGTTCAAAGTTGACAGCTTTGGTTATATAATTATATTAGAAGGATTTTTTTTTCGCTTACTGAAGATCATCAGCATTTTATTACTAAAGCAAATAGTTTTCTCAGTATATGATCTTGCGCGCCCGCAATCAGATTGTTGAGAGAACAAAGCTAGGCTATCTACCTGTAGGTTACACTGCTATTCAGCAACAACCTGCTCTCTAGTAAAAATTAGAAGAACTCACGGCATCTGTCTGTATCGTGCAAATTTTTAGAGCTCTTTTATCATGGCGTTAGAATAAAAAAAATAACTTTAAGTTATTTGATTATAACGGAACTGTCCTATTTGAAGAGAAGTGATTAAAACGGAAGAACAAATTAATTGATAAATTGAGAAAAAGCATTATAGCTTGTTAATTTCTTAACTTCAAATGGAAAGAAACCAAATATTTATTATTGTTGTGACTGTGCTTTGATGTTAGAAGCAAGACACATTTTTATAATCTACTAGCTGCAATCCGCGGTGTTCGCTCGCACTATTTAAAAATAATTGGCAAGACTGAAAACTGACACCGTTAGAAAGTGAGCTTTTGCACAGTACTTTTTCTATGGTGTCAAATAATGTTCATGCCATTTCGGTGTGGATTCATCCAATTGTATAAGAGCAATTTCAAAAATCGAACTTTATAATAGTTTGCAACACTGACAATTGAGGTGCTTGGGGTCTCAGGGACACCCACAGTATGGTTGAATTGAATCGAATAATGTTTAGGACAAGTATGTTGGAGATATTTAAAACGATATGGAAGTAATCTGAAATAATACATTTTTGAAATTGGTTGGTAACAATGCCAACCGCGGTATTTAAGTCAACTCCATCACCTGTCCTAGTACGTAAATACCGGTACCATGTTTGTTGCGGATACATCCAACAGGATGGAAGAGTTATATTAAAGTTTTGAAATTGGTTGGTAACATGCGGTGCGTGAAGTATCTCTGATTTGTCCCAGTACCTCAATGATAAATAAGTTTTGTGTTGATCTGTCTTAATGGTGAGAAAGCTATTTAAAATACTTTTTTTTTTAAATTGGTTGGAAATAGTAACAACTGTGGCACCTGGAGTACCTCTATGACCTCACCCCGTGTCTAAATGCCAGATTTGGTGCTGATCTGTCCAATGGAATGGAAGCAATTTGAAATATTAATTTTTCAAACTAGGTTGGCAACGCTGACAACTGTGACACCTGCGTCCCCTGAAGTACCTCTCTCATCTGTCCTAGTATCTAAATGCCAAGTTTGGTGTTGATCAATCCGATAGTATTGAAGCAATTCGAATTAATGAGTTTTGAATTTGGGTGGAAACGCTGACAACTGTAACACCTGCGGCGCCCAAAGTACCTCTATGATCTCTCTCAGTACCTAACTTCCAATTTTGGTGCTGATCCGTAAAATTGTACTGAAACAATTTAAAATTGTTTTCTAAATTGGTTGCCAGCTCTGACAACTGTGACTCCTGCAGTGCCCAAAAGTACCTCTCTGATTTCTTCTAACATATAAATGCCTAGTTTATTTTTGATGTATACAATGGAATGGAAGTAATTTGAAATATTGATTTTTTAAAAATAGGTCATCAATACTGACAACTGTGGCACCTAAAGTTTCTCTCTGATCTGCCTAGTATATAAATTACAAGTTTGGTGTTGATCTGTCCAATGAAATAGAAGTAATTGAAATATTGACTAAAAAAAAAAATGTCGGCAACCTCAAGACCTGGGGCACCTGAAGTACCTCTTTGATATCTCTCAGTACCTGAATGTCAAGTTGGATGCTGATATGTCAAAAGTATGGAAACATTTAAAATACTAGTCTTTATCAAATTGGTTGGAAGCACTGGCAAATGTAGGGTGACACTTGTCGTATCTCTCTTATCTGTCGCTGGATCTAAATGCAAAGTTTGGTGCTGGTTTGTCCAATGGTATGGAAGCAATTTCAAATATTGATATTTTGAAATTGGTTGGCAACGCTGATGCCTTTTAAGCCTACGGGACCCAAAGTACCTGTCTGATCTCCCCCAGTACCATACCTCAGTAACAAGTTTGGTGCTGATCTGTCCAATGAAATGGGAGCATTTTGAAATATTGATTTTTTAAAAATTGATTGGAAACACTGATAACTATTACACCTGTGGGACCGGAACAACCTCTCTAATCTGTCATATTTTCTAAATGTCAACTTTGATACTGATCTGTCTAGTAGTATGAATGGAATTTGGAATATTGGTATTTTGAAATTGATTGGCGACACTGATACCCGTGACACCTGATAAGCACGAAATACCTCTCTGATCTCTCTCAGTACCTAAATGCCAACTTTGGTGCAGATCCATTTAATGGTATTGAAGCAATTTTTTATTGAAGCAATTTAAAAATTGTTTTTTTAATGGTTTCCACAACACTGGCAACTGTGACTGTTCCAATACCTAATGCATTGTATGCAAATTTTTGTGCAAATCAATGCTCGCGTGTAGATTCGTATAGGTAAACAGATTTGTAGAATTTGAAGTTTTAAATAGGTTGTCAACATTGTCAATTGGGTGCCCGTACACAATTGTTCTTTTGTGTTGACTAATGTGTTTGGTGCGGTTACGTGAAACTGTGTGGAAGCAATTCAAAAATTGAATTTCAAAAATTTGATTCGTTGGCAACACTGAGAGGTCGGCTACCCGTAATACCTCTGCGGCAGAAATGCATGATGACATATCTAGGCATAAATACTAATATTTGGAAACAAACATTATCGAAAATCGGTCCAGTAGAATTTGCTGGGTGACTGGACAAAGGTTCTGCAAAAGGAACTCCCATAAGAAATACACAGGGAGAAAAATTCTATTCTCTTTTATTGAAAGTTCATGAGGAGGAGAAGGATACGAATGCTTTATAACATATCTAGGTATAAATGCATTTTTTTTTCAAACAATATTCATGAAAATCGGTCCAGTTGAAACTGCTGGGCGACTGGACAGATGATCTACGAAAAAAGCTCTCATAAGGAATACATAGCGTGAAAAATTCGATTTTCTTTTATTCAAAGTTGGTGAGAAGGTAAGAGACGTGAATGCTTCATAACATATCAAGGCATAAATACAAAGATTTAAAAAAAATATACATGGAAATCGGTGTAGTGGAATTTGCTGGGCGACTGGACAAGGGCTCTGCGAAAAGAACTCCCTTAAGAAATACATAGGTATAAAATTTCGAATCTCTTTTATTCAAATTTGGTGAGAAGGAAAGGGATGCGACTATTTCATAATAGATCTAAGCGTAAATACGAACATTTTAAAAAAAAATTCGCAAAAAGCGGTCCATCAGAAATGGCTAAGCGGGCTAGGCTACTCATAGGCGTATTTGAAGTTACCGGAAGTGACCATGCTGTGAAATAATTAAAAGCAGTAATTCCATTGTTTGTAACAGCTATTGCGTATGATTAAATAACAGCAACATTGTGCTATACTTAATGTATAAATATTTTCAGTGCTTTCAAATAGACTTATCATAAAACTATTTCTTTTTGGTTTACGATAATAGTAGTAATATTAGTTATAGTAGTAGTTGTAGTAATTATGAGTGAAACTTATTCAATCTCTTTGATATTTGGTTATTCAAAAAAAATTCGAAAGAACAGTATGTAATTTCATCCAGAGCGCTTCCATGAAAATCTGTATTATTATTATTATTATTATTATTATTATTATTATTATTATTAGTAGTAGTAGTAGTAGTAGTATTTATATCAGTATTAGTAGTACTAGTGGGCGGAGGAGGAGAAGAAAAGGAAGAAGAAAGTCTTAGAACACATAATTCTTACTTAAAATTTTAGAAAGCAGAACATTTATGGAGGAAATACTAGTGTAAAATATGATAGTGTACTTTTGTGGTTAAACATAAATTAATGTGTACTCCCTTCCAAAACTTTACTACTTCAAGAACAAATATAATAAATGTAATACTTAATTTTGTTTTCTGAGTGTTAATGAAATCTGTTCTTACTTTGATTAATTTCTACAGTAGCTAAATGTTCTACAGATTAATGTTATATCTGAAGTTAATGTAAATAACATGATGTTCTAAAGGGGAGACGCAAATAAATTTAATATTTTATATATTATGTTGGATTTAGTTAAATAAAATATAAACATTTCAGTTCAGATATGTAATGTTATGATTATTTACTTGTTTATCAGACTGAGATATACAGAAATTACATTTATTACTTATACAAAAGTGGCAACTAATTTCTGAGCTTATTTATCCTTGAAAATACCCATCTGGATTCTAATGTTTTCCTTTCTCAAGAATGCGTAAGTCTTATTATAGTGGTGTGACTAAACGTGACTACTTCAGTGCAAAATTATTCATAAGTTTAATTAAATTAAAAATAGAATTGAAAAGTATGACTACATAATCGTAATTACTTGAAATTAATATTTAAATACTGTTATTTTAAATATCAACTTGAAAATACTTTTTATGTATCCTCAAAATTACCTTTCTTTAACATTTTCAACTTAAATATAGAACTATTTCTAGCTGGACAAGCAAACTTATATTTTGTTAATACATTTTTCATATATAAGTGAAAGAAAGGTAAAGCCCAGCCTTTATATTACCAATCACTGTGCTATAGAGGAGCAAAAAGAGGTCATACTCAGGTTAATGTAGATTTTATGTTAGCGGAAACTGTGCTCTTGAAGTTTGAGAGAAGCTCGAGTGTTTGGCTGCCCTTTGTACTGGGAAGCGTCATCCCCTGTCGACGCTGACAGCTTTTCGCCGACGAGTGAGTGTCACGACCAAAACAATGCGACTACAATTATGTCAAACTGTCAGTAACAACTACGAAAGCTTACGAACACAGGCTCAAAGCTCCAGAATACGCAGCCCTAAAGACACTGTTTGTGAATGCTTTTAATATCGTGAGAGAACAACACAAATTTTATTGTTCGCATCCTGACTTTTAATCCGAAAATCGAAATCATCCAAGACATGCCTTCTGATACCCACTTACATATGAAGCTATAATAGGATAGTTTGAAAAGCCCATATACTTTTATTTGATTTGCTAATTCGTATTTTTTTTATACATTGCATCTAGAGACATATGCTTTTAATTATATCTTTCAGGAATGAAAAGAGATATTTCAAAAGTCAAGAGAATGTGATTGAAATGAAATAAAGATACATTATAGATGCCAACAATGTCACAAGAACGAATTTGTGTTCAAGTGTACAATTTATTTAATACACGAAGAAAGTATAATAATAATAATAATAAATATGTTAATACTCCATATACATATGGACTGGTTAGTAGGAAATTAGAGAGAAAGGGGAGCGAAAAAAGAACTGGTACCGGCCAGCACCTTAACTTTACAGGTTTTTTTTCCGCCTCCCACGCCCTATCCTTGGTCCAAGGTACATCCCAGGCACATTTTTCTACAGAGTGTCCATACATCAGACTACTATTTCGCCTTTTTCGACTATATGCTATATGCCATCTTATTTCCGTAATTAATGTTTAATTGTCAAGCACCTTGATTGCGTAATACACCATTAGATATGGTTTCGGCGTTAAAAATCTATTTATTATGTGATTTGGCATTATTTGGGATCATTTTTGTATTTGCACATTCTTTTTGGTACGCACCCTGTATATATATTTGATACTTAGATGACTGTTATTACAGAATTCATTTTCCTTGCTTGCTGTACTCTTTTCATGTTCATTACTGGACTGTTAAACGCAATTTACGAATAATCAGTCATTATGAGGTAGTGCACAAGTTTGTTTTTTACTTTACATCAATTAAGGCAACGATTCCCACTGTATTCCTAAGAAATGTTTTTGTCGATTCAACCTGGCATTTTTAACAATTGTGCACGAAAGGAAAACAAAATTTCCTGGCTACCATTTTTTTAACCCATCAATACAACCTTCGCCAAGGGGAGTGCACTTAAGAGTGATATAGGGCGAAGGAGGAGAGAGACAAGGAGAAAGAGTGAAATAGCAAGAGCTAGATATCGCAGACAACTTACATTTCAAAGAGATAACGTTTTTTGTATGCTTTACCGTCTTGCTTTTTTATCAATTCTATTGACCGACCTTTCCAGCCAGGCAGACGGGGTTCAACCGGTTTCATTTGGTGCCCTTATGTCACTGAGGGTTTTTTTGCGAGAATTTCATGATAGACTTAAACATTTTTAAGTTCTTGGTTTTCTTTTCATTGCGATGCGGAACACAATGCTATTCACACTAGTAGTAGGCACCTCAAAATGGAACGTAATGGGGTTTTCCATACACACATATTCTTGTCTGTGTAAGTGTAGATCCTCATACCACCATATGAACTCAACGTAGCACAAAGCAATGCGGCAAGGCGCGTATTTTAAATAGAAGCGGATGAGAACAGCTGTCGTTTAATACAAAGACTTGAGTTGATAGATGAGTTAAGTATGTACCCTCATCTCTCGTCAGCGTATGATCTGAAGAAAGACAACAGAAACTGTGTGACAGGTATTAACTTGGTCTTTACGTAAGGGTTCGTTGGGAGTAAAGGCTTGAGAGTGATAGTTTAGAGAAAGTCTACAGGTTGTCTGCTACGAGAAGAACGAAATTGGTGCGAGGGCATAGGTGGGTGAGGAGAGGTAAGACCCAATTTTGGAGGTTGACTAGAAGGAAATGTGTTAAAATCTCCAAGCCCTCCGATTTGGTTATTCATATATATCTTAGCCACGTTCGTATAGAAAGAGGTAGCGAGGCGTAAAAGGATGATAATACACCAAAACGTATTTAATCATCTTAGAAGCTATGCATGAAAGAGCCTGAGAAGGCGCCAATGAAATAGATGACAACTATCCGGATGAGTGAAGGTCGAAAATTTATTTTTTTAATTGACAAAAAATTAAAACGAGAATAAGGCAAGAGTCGCAGAGGATAGGTTGGTGGTAGAAGGGGAGGAAGAATTCCATCGGTCGAGTCTTTTGCACTGCGGTTATTTTTGTGTGCTGTAACAGCTCCAAATTTCCACCGCTCACACAGACCCAAAGTATCTTGAACCACGGACCTTTATGTAAGAATGCACACACATTGGTAGATAACATGGAAAAGTCACATCCATAGCCAGGACGCAGTGTTGCCAACCAACCTTTCCGAGAATGTCATAATGACTAAGAAAACTAAAAAAGGTGATTTTCAACAACATAAGAATTTGGTCTCTAACTCTGTAAATAAAGAAGAGGGCAAAATTCCGATAAAGAAGGGAGAGTTGGCACAACTGGCAATATTTGTTGGTGCAATTAACCAACAACTAAAAAAAATGCTATCCTAATCTACATTCAATTTCAAGACTTTTTTGCCTCTTACAAAAATGTTAAAACTGAAATCTAAACCCGGAAAAAATTCCGAAAATCCAATTTCGTAATATCCTCGTTTTTTAACGTGGTAGAAAACGGCAAAGTATTGTCGACAAATAACCAAAAATGAAAACGTGCTAGAGTGATCTACCTGAAACCCCTCAAGCGTTTTTAGCCTCTTTATGAAAATTATAAAACCTAAAATAAACCCGGGAGAAATTACTGCAGTTTTAAGTATGGTGTGTTTTTCGTTGTTTATGAACCGATTTCGAAAATTCAAGCGCAGATGTAGAGAATTAAAATAGACGTTTTATAACGTACTGCGGAGCATCTAACTCCCATGATAAACATGTCAACATGGCGATTCAACGTTGTAGATATGACATATAGAGCGAACAGTACTGATCTCTGGGTTTTACAAAGTTGTGCAACCGTCCAGGACATTCTTGGTCTGGGGTATTATGGATTTTTCGGAAATGTGGAAAGCAAGGAACTAGCTTGGAGTTATTATCGTGAGTTGTTACAGGAGTATGATGGTTACATTTCCCAGGAAGATATCGATTTCTTTGGTTTCGAAACATGTTTGCTTGGTGTTGGTGTTGACACTGACCAGGATAGTGATGATGTGTACAGTGACATGGTTAGTGATAGTATCGATGACCATATGGGCGACTGCAGCGGATAGTGGTATAAATATTGCTGTAGCACAGTGAATGCAGGACAATAAATAGTATGTGTCTGATGTATGGTGCAGGTCATGGACCCCAATTTGAAATTATATGCTAGAAACCGAAAACGTATCCCAACTTCCCCTCTTCGAGCTCGTGGAATAAAAATTCGTCCTATTGTAATAAACATTTGAGATCCGGTTGAGTTTATTAACAATTTGTTTCAGTTAGCCATGAACAATTTACTTCGCGATGCCTATCCAGCGTGCAAAGTCGTATTTAGTATTGATAGTTTCAAATGCACTGTAGAAAAGCCGATATATCTACCTTTTCAGTTACAGGCACATCTTACAGCGAAAAGTATGTTACGAAAAATCGAAACTGTTCTAAACTCAAACGAAGAATTCATATTAGGTGACAATATTACCATTAGGGTTGATATTACGGATCCTTGTCGAGGAAAGGCGAAGCGTGGAAATGATTGGTATTTACCATCTCCAGAAGGATATAATTGTGGTGGATAATGCTGCCGACTGTTTTTCACGCGTATTAGCGTTAGGAAAACTACGCGCGAAAAAAGAATTTTCCAAGGCAAAGTATATGAAGAAGTATATTAAACACTCGCGTGCCAAAGCAGCCGAGGTGTGTAATTATGCAGGTGTAGATATAGGCAGTCAAATTGGGAGCAGTTTAGATAACGCGGACACATTTCAAAAGCATTTTGAGAGTAAGTATCAAAATATTGTTTACGTGCGTGTCTCCTAAACACGGCAGTACAAAAATGTATGTTGGCCCAAGCGCTAAGAGGAAAATATGTTTACGATATGAAAGTATTCACTATAATCTTATTAAAATGGTATCCACATTTTTAGGTACGAAGGGGTATTCTGACTATTGTATTAATTGCTATACGGAGCTACGATTTAATGAGTGTGAATATATACGTAAACTATGTGAGACGTATCATCCAGATAGAGAATGTACTGAAGAAACACAAAGCTATTGTGACAAGTGTAATCTCAGGTTTTCAAATCAGCTGTGTTATGATGGACATGAAACAATGGCAAAGCTGTCATCATGTTCCCATGTGTGTGCAGTGTGGTGTTAAACTTGATTGGCGTAGTAGAAAGTCGAAATACCTTTGTTGGGAACATTTCTGTAAAAGTTGTTTCATGCATTTACCTGACTCGCATATCTGCTACGTTAAAACCAAGACTCCTAAGCGGGTAAAAATATTTATACATTTCTTCGATATTGAGACTATACTTTCAGCAATGTCATTCTTGTGGCGTTTATTTCATCTTGTGCGCGATTGCGTTTGTATGAGGTTATGCGTACTGTTGCGTTACAGCAAGTCTCTTGTACTGAGATACCGATAGCATTATCTATGTGAGACGTCGTGATGAATCAATCGCCCTTGCTACCTTGGTGAGTTGAAAAATGAACTGGCTCCAAGTTGAGAAATGCGTATATTCACTGCTGCTGGCCCGAAGCACTACTCGTATGAGCTGAAGGAAGTAGCTACCTAGAAACTTGACCATGTGATTAAAATATGGGGTATTACCTTAAATCGTCGAACGCGGAAGGAAATAACGTTTAAGGTTATGTGTAAGGTTACAAGGGGAAATAATGAAAGTAAACAATTCTTTACACCCAATCATATCCTTCGGATAGTAGGCTTTCGTGTCGTGTACGGAAATTAAATCCGATTGATACGGGACAATATATGACTGTTCCATACGGATTTCGAGGTTAACTTAATCAAAAGAAATGAAACACATGACAGTCGTTTTCTGTAGAAAGATTTAACATATACACTTGTCTTGGTAAATCCAGTTACTATTATGGACACACCTGAGGTAGGTATCTGTTCATTACAATATCTGTACACATCATTGAAATTTATGCACATACAATCGAACCTGTACAGTTCTGTTTGTTACCATTGCTTTTTAAACAACGTGGAATACATCCTACAGGTTAAACAACTGCCTGTTGCATCAATATGTGTATTTCGATCTACATAATTTATATACAACACCACAAAATGATGCTTGGCAGTTAGACACCATTAGCTGGCACCATGTCTCTTATATGAACGACCCAACCTGACACATTGTTATACTACCTTCGTTTGTAGCATTATGTTTATATGGATCACCAAACTCTGTATCCTAGTGGATAGACAACGTTCTTTTATAGCACTTCGTTTATATGAAACGATAAACGCTGGATTGTGGTGGTTCGATAACTTATTTCGTAGCAATTGGTTTATATGAGATTGCAAATTTGAATTATGGTGGTTATACAACTTTCTTGTATAGCACTGTTAATATATATTGACACAAACTGTGTCCTGTTGGATACACACCATTATTTTGTTCCAATATGTTTATAGCGATTGGCAAAGACTACCTGTTATACTATGTTTGTATAAATTCATTTATAGGAAATAACAAACGTTTTATCCTAAGAGTTATGACACCACTTTAATCTGTATCAGTGTACTTTTGTTTTACATCACTGTTAGGTTTAATTATAATATTCTGTATCAATGTACGTTTGTTTTGCATCACTGTTATGTGTAAGTTTACTATTCTGTACAGGTAAACTGTGTTTATACCATGACTTGTACCTGTTTATATTCATATGTAGAGTACCATCTAATAGTAAACCCAAGCACTGTATTTATTAGTTGCACAATAAACAACGTCAGTAATTACAATCTTTGCGGTTTCATTGATAATTATGTTCAAAGACTAAAAGTGTAGCTCCATGTACAAAGTGCTTTGTCCATAGCACATCGTATATTGCTTGTATATCGTCGTCATTGGCTATCATATTTATATATGTAGTTATAAAGCATTCTACTGGGATGCCCTGATCTGGATGTATTTCTACATGTGTGTTGTACAGGGTATCATATGTATCGATAAAAGCTAACTTCTGCAAAACTTCATCTTTTAAATCATCCATTGAAAGCTTGCTACAAGCATGACCATCACATTTTACAGGAATGCCTTAGTAGCACTGAATGCATGCCACAGAACATGTCGGGCTTGATCGATCTATAGCCTGCAAAATATAATTCTCACACACGTTTAACCCTGATCAGTCACAAACTGCCATCGTGCTGTTCACTGGGTTCAGTTCCTGGCGACGCACCCACTTTATAGGAAATGCCAGCCAATCACAGTGCTCCATTTCAATTCGAGCGTGTCATATAGCTATCCAGTGACATCAGGGTAAAGACAATCAGTAGAGACAATCTTTATAAAACGTGTGGACAACTCATAGACCTCGATGGTGGCTAATTAGTGTAATTCATTACTTTAATTGTGCTTATACCACTTCGCATTCATAGATGACGTTCTTGATCGCTGTCAATGCTGTAGAGTCAACGAACTGTTTTATTTACCTCCATCAAGTGGGGTAGTAAGTACCCAAAACTATGCTCCCAACCAGTTCGGTAATGTGTTGGTTAGTGCAGCTCTCATTGCTATTGTTTACTGATCACTACAAAAGCTCGATCACCACGTTGTCATTTTCGCTTTCCGTGCTCATCCAGTTCCCAATCTGTTTTCTTCTTAAGCTGTATTGCTTTCTTAAAGGTAGATTAGCATTTGTGCCTGTTATTTACAAATCAATGCCCTATCATTCAAATAACCAGGTTCAAATACCAACCTGGTCGTCGATTCAGCTATTGACTGTCATTTCGCATGTTACAATGCTTCTACGCTGTGATGTTCTGTGCCTTCTGTTCTCGCTATGTGTGCTATTCTGTGTGCTATTCGCTCAACAGAAAACCTGCCTGTAGTTACCTAATATCTCTGACATTTGTTTCGTATATGCAGCAGGTGTATATGTAGTGTACAGTCAGCTGTCTGTATACGTGCTGGCCTACGGACTTGCTTATGGGTGTATTTGAGCCATTGCTACAAATTCGTTATGCGCATGGCACGCTGACATGTCATTACCCTGTTCCATCTTCGGTTCCACCATTAATTACCCATACTCAATTGCTGTAAAGTTTGAGAGGGCTTGTTTTTACGTAACAAACAACTGCACAGTATAGCGAAGTACTTGGTTTATTCTCTACACTAGGCTTTACAGCTTTCTTAGCTGTGTCATTCGTTATGGCTGACCCGTAACTCTGTTTATCCGGGTCCTATATTACCGAGACAGGATCATATTGACGTGTCGTTCCGGCAGCATCATAATGTGCACAATCACAGTGCTTGATACGTCCGCGTTGGCCTCCTGTTATTTATTTTGTTCAGCGTTTTATTCTTATTAGTACTATTACTCTTATTTTAATATTATTATTTTATTTAATATTTGGAATTCTCAGAGCAGAGAGGCGATTGATGTGATTTCATTTAAAAAACGTATTTCCTATACGACAATAGTTATTTCCCGCTTCTGTGGTGTATAGTGATTGTCATTGTTCCCTTCGTATAGTGTTGGGCACAATTGATATGCATCACTGGCACAATGAGGGCAAATATGAGTGCGAACACAGAGATCAGTACTGTTCGCTCTATATGTCATATCTACAACGTTTAATCGCCATGTTGACATGTTTATCCTGGAAGTTAGATGGTCCGCAGTACGATATAGAACGTCTATAATTATTTCTCTCTATATCTGCGTTTGAATTTTCGAAATCGGTTCATAACGAAAAACACACCATACTCAAAATTGCAGTAATTTCTCCCGGGTTTATTTTTAGGTTTTATAATTTTTATACGGAGGCAAAAAACGTTTCAGAGTTTCAGGTAGATTACTCTAGCACGTTTTCATTTTCGCTTATCTTTCGAAATTTGCCGTTTCTAGCACGTTAAACAGCTGTGATATCACGAAATAGGATTTTCGGAATTTTTTCCGGGTTTAGTTTTCAGTTTTAACATTTTCGTAAGGGGGCAAAAAAGTATTAAAATTGAATGTAGATTAGGATAGCATTTTTAGTTATTGATTAACTGCTTCCAACTCTCCCCTCTTTATCGGAATTTTGCCCTATTCTTTATCTACAGAGTTAGAGACCTAATTCTTATAGGGTTTAAAATCACCATATTAAGTTTTCTTAAAGTCATTATGACATTCTCAGGAAGGTTGGCTGGCAACACTGCGTGCTGGCTATGGACTTGGCTTTTCCATGTTCTGTTCCTGGTTATCTTCCAATGTGCGTATGTCAGTACATTAAGGTCCGTGGTAAAGCTACCGTCGCTCTGTGCGAGCGGTGGACATTGGAAACTGTTACAAAGACAGCACACGAAAATAACCTCAGTGCAACGTACTCGGCCGATGGAATCCCTCCTCCCCTTCTGCTACCACCCTATCCTCTGCGACCCTTGCCTTACTCTCGTTTTATTTTTTTCTGTCAATTGTATTAAAAATAAATTATATCGGCCTTCGCTCATCCTCACGGCTGTCATCTATTTTGTTGAAGCCTTCTCAGACTCATGCATGGCTCCTAAGATGATTTAATACGTTTTGGTGTATTATCATTCTTGGACGACTCGCTACTAATTTCTATACGAACGTGGCTGAGATATTGATGTATATTCAAGTCTGAGGGCTTTGGAATTTTAAAATATTTCCTTCAAGTCAGCATTCAAAAGGGGATCTTGCTTCTCCTCAACCACTTTGCCCACCCACATTGTTTTTCTCGTAGCAGACAAGCTATAGACTTTACCTAAACTAGCCCCTTACCTCCCTCAACCTTTTACTCCCAACAATCCCTTACGTTAATACCAAGATAATACCTGTCGCATAGTCTCTGTTGTCTTTCTTCAGATCATACGCCGACGAGAGATGAGGGTATATACTTCACTCATCTATCAAGTCTATATTACACGAGAGCATTTCTCATCCGCTTCGATTTAAAATACACGCTTTGCCACATTACTTTGTGCTACGTTGCGTTCATATGGTGGTATAATGTTCTAAACTCAGACAAGAAGATGTGTGTATGGAAAACCAAATTATGTTCTAGATTGAGGTGCCTACTACTAGTGTGAGTAGCATTGTGGTCTGCATCGCAATGAAAAGAAAACCAAGAATTGAAAATGCTTACGTCTATCACGAAATTCTCGCAATAAAACCCTCAGTGACATGTAAAGACATCAAATGAAACCGGTTGGACCCCGTCTGCCTGGCTGGAAAGGTCGGTCAATAGAATTGATAAAAAAAGCAAGACGGTAAAGCATACAAAAAATGTTATCCTTTTGAAATGTAAGTTGTCTGTGTTGTCTAGCTCTTGCTATCTCGCTCCTTCTTTCTCCATCTCTCTCCGCTCTCTCTTTCTCTTTCTCACTCTTAAGTGCACTCCCATTGGGGAATAGCGTATTGATGAGTTAAGAAAAAGGTAGACAGGAATATTTTCTTTTCCTTTCGTACGCTATTGTTAAAAATGCCATGTTGAAGCGACAAAAACATTTCTTAGAAATACAGTGGGAATTGTTGCCTTAATTGATGTAAAGAAAAAAAAACTTGTGCACTACCTCATAATGACTGAATATTCGTAATTGCGTTAAACAGTTCAGTAATGAACATGAAGAGGGTACAGCAAGCAAGGAAAATGAATTCTGTAATAACAGTCATATAAGTATCAAATATATATATACAGGGTGCGTACCAAAAAGAATATGCAAATACAAAAATGATCGCAAATACATGCCAAATCACATAATAAATAGATTTTTAACGCCTAAACCATTTCTGATGATGTATTACGCAATCAAGGTGCTTGACAATTAAACATTAATTATGGAAATAAGATGGCATAGAGCATATAACCGAGTTAATTACTCAGAAGGTGAGAAAGTAGTCTGATGTATGGATACTCTGTAGAAAAATGTGCCTGGGATGTACCTTGAAGCAAGATTAGGGCATGAGAGGCGGAAAATACCCTGTAAATTTAAGGTGCTGGCCGGTACCAGTTCTTTTTTCGTGCCCCTTTTCTCTTAAATTTCTTTCTCTGGTTTCCTGCCTTCTCTTAACAATGTTATGTAGTGTGGTTCAACGCATTACACAACTGCAAATATAGGACTTCTGTTTATTCAATGCTATAATAATTTAAAATATATTTCCTAACCTTTTCGAACCATGAACTCCCTACTGATTTAGTCGTTGACAAATATGTTATTTTGAAAACTAAACCTTTTAAAAGTAAATGCATAAACAAAGCAGTAGCTGAAGCAATTTTGATATGCTTCAAGGAAATAATAAAGTCGAATGCAGACTAACTTTAATTACACTATGTATGAATATCGTGTCCTTATTGACTAGGAGTTAGTAACGGCGAAGATGATACTAGCTCTGATAATTACTAAATAAGAGATTAAAACAACACACTTTTGTATCAAATACCAATTTTTAGCAATGAAGCTAAAATCATATGCATCTTTCGACTGATATATTTAAAATGCCATATGATACATATTTAAATATTTAATGCCATGCTAAGAATTTATTACGTAAAGAAGTCGTTGAATATTTTGGCCAAAATATATTTACCTTTTTCATTCTCATTAAATTCCAATTCGTTTCTTAGCCCTGAAAGGTAGGGTGACTAATAATATATCCATAATTCGTAATCGTACTTGTAACGTGTTTTTATTAAGTGCATTTATTGAATGGAGAAGAGTCGCATCAACATGAAATAACTTACAAAGTGTGCGTGAAAGTTTAAAATTTTTGACTTGGCAACATTATAAAATTAATATCTCTTGGACAACAAGCAATCAGTTGTTTCCAAGGTGAAGACCGTTCAGAAGAAGGTGCATTATTTTCTCTGGTTTGGTTAATTTAAATCATGTGTTGCATTGTGCAGAGCTTCAAAAAGTTTTCCAAAAGAAATTCTCGTATGGCAGAAACGTTAAAAGGTGGTTTCATAACTTCTAAAAAACTGGAAGTATTGCAGAATGATTTGTCACGTGCGGTAAGAACTGGAGTCAGCATGGATTAGCATGGTTAAATTCGTGAGGTCAAGTGTACATAGGATCCCAAGAAATCCATCAGAAGAAGAGCGGTAGAATTATGTAGGACTAACTGTCATTACAAGATAATGCGTAAACAACTTAAAACTTAACCGTGTGGAATATGAGTGGTGCAAGACTCTGTAAACAAGAAAGACTTACATTCATATTCGCTTGAAATTTGGCGAGATGATGCCGCAAAGGCGTTTATTTTTTCAAATGAGGAAACTTTTGATTGCCGGGTGAAGGGAATAAAAGTATGTCTCGGTCTGGTCTATACAGATGCTTAAACAATTCAAAACAGTGTATGCTGGAAACCCTGTAAATTTGCATGACCTAAAAGAGAAAATTCGTATGGTTATTAAGGAATTTCCAAATGAAAGTGTCTGTATGCAATTCTGGGATTCTGGAAACGTCTACAGGAGTGTTTGGATGTCAGTAGAGCACAGTTAAAGGTCTGAGGTTGAACGGCTGAACATCGTCGTCAAAATGAAGTGTAAGAAAGATTTTACCAGCTATTTCATGTTGATATGGCTCTCCGTCTGGAGTCCGCACAACTTCAAAATGCGGCTAGACTTTAAAAGGACGCTATATAAGTTTGATTTAGAAATACCGCAGATTTCAGATAAATCCAACTTTCCCAAAGTGTGTTTACATCATAACATGTTTTTGCGTACGTACATTATCACTAACTTTGTTTGTAGACGAAAAGAAATTGATATTAAACTTCAGCTTTAGTGTCTGTCTTCATTGAGGTATTGCAGACAAATTGTTTTACAAATTGGTGGAATGTGGGTAGTCTTCGTCGGCGTGAAAACTACACGCTCGGCAGAGCAAGAGGGAAAGAGAGAAAACGAAAGATAGATGGATTGAATGATAAATCATAGGTTGTCATAGTCACCTGTTCTTTCTCCTTTATTCACCTGAGTTATTCCCTCCACACTGATATGGATCTTCTCGGTTCCAGTTGAGCCGTCAACAGCGCTCATGCCTGCACGCGTTCGAATCGAATGAGGTACAAATAGCCACCACACACATACATACATACACTCACATAACTACGTCTGGAATTTGAAATGTGTATTACTTCTTATATAACATATTTATTGTACTAAAATCTCTTCAAAATGTATGAAGTTTCATTAGGTAAGAAAAGTTTTTATCGCATCAGTGCGTATTCGTATCGATATTGTTTCCATATTAAATGTACTTGACAATATCTATAAAATGTACAATACTTACTCTAAATTGAATATGACATGTTAATTGCATTTCTGTGTTTTCTATGTATCTCAGAGAAATCAAGGACATCCTAAAAGTTGTTTTATCCTCCTCTTTAAAAGAGTTTGTAGTTAAATGATACACTAATCCTAACTCTAAACAATTCACGTCATTCACTGTGATTGATTTTTTTTATTTTCTTATAATAACTACGTAATTGTATATAGTTGGCAACACGTTCTTTAGGAACACTACTTTTCCCCCCGTAAAATGTAAGTGGTTTTATTCACAATATAGCACCATAAAACAAAATTTATAAAATTACTTTTTCCAGGCTTGGCCTTTAAATTGCTACCAATTGAAAGTTTGCATCATGAAATAACTTTTCATATTTACCTTATTATTTATTTATTTCTTCATTCTTCTTCTGAAAGAAAGAGTTAATGCGTTATTTCTTTACATAATCATAATAATTATAGTTGGTAATTATATATGTATAATGGGAAAGTCATATGTAATTTATGATCCATAACACTAAAATACAATAAATTAGAAATATCTCATGTAAAGAGCAGAATCTTTAAATAAGTTTTATGAGTTTCCAGTGAATTACGATAAGACAAGATAGATACAGTAATAAGATGACAAGAATCGTACAGAAACGACTATATAAATTGATGGCAATATTGGCGTTAAGTGTGAATCGAACGAAGAAAAAATTGTAGCCAGATGATTTGTTAAGGAAACAGGAGGTAAATGACAATGGAAAGTAAGGTGATAACTCGTAGATTGTCATACAGAATTGTGGCTGATGAACTGAGGGAAGGACTGTTTTAGTTTATGATTGGATAT
>JAGDQP010024827.1:0-27519 GCA_022664845.1 Lepisma saccharinum
TTTTTTATATGTATATGTTTTTCTTATATATCTAAATAGTTCGTATCTGATTAGCGGAACATATTTCGGATCATGGTTCTTTATCTATTTAAGGACTATTACTAAGCAATGGAAGGAACATTTAAGTAACAACAAGCAATTCGCAGAAAGGCATATCAGTTTTGCTATTCTCTAAAATATGAAGATATTGTTTATACGAGTATATTTTGTTTCGCATAAAGAATCAACACTATTTGTTTAATTATCATCACAAAATTACTTGCAACTCTTAATTATAATCATCTCAATTATATTTTTGTACTTTAAATAAACCAATTTTTATAACCATAATCTGCCATACTTCCGGAAATGTTACACTATTTGACATACCGCGGTGTAACACACACAACGCGTTAGTAACTGATCCTTACTGTATCACCTAAATGTTATTGCTCATAATATTATCACATTTTTTGAAAGATAACCCATTAAAGTCATTTTATGAAATGCAACCTAATAAACAGATATAGCTAGTTATGAAAGTTACCCCTTGCCATGTTCATAACTTCCCCTTCACAGAGCGACAATAAAATCTTAATTACCACATATATGCATGATATAATTATACCGAAATCTAATATCTACATTATAGGCCGCTTTGCGCAACCCTGTGCAAAGATTGTCCCTTTTTGTATGTATGCTTTCTAAAATAAAGTATTAACTGAAGATTTTTACATATTATTATAATATCAACTAGGCCTGTCTGGGTTTGAAAGGACTAATGGAACATATAATATGTCAGAAATTGTTTCAAAAATATTAATTAACATTTCTAAAAAAATAATATCATGAGATATCATAACTAGGAAGTCATCTTGTTTGAGCAGCGGATTATCCGTACAATATAGCATTAATGCTGAGACTTGTAGGTTTTAAAGAGAAACATTTGATGCACCACTCAACACCATATGTCCTAAACAATCCTCATAAATATACCGTTGGCAATGCTAGGATTGCAACTATTTTTCTGTCGATAGATTTACAGTAATACCAAAGAGTACAGTAGACTATGCATACTTTAGCAATTATCGTCGCATTTTACACATAAATCTATATTTCATTTTTGAATAACTTTCTGGAACCTGGGTCGTTCTTAATTTCAATTGTTTGTTGTTTTCTGAGGTTCTTCGTCTTTTCTTTATAGCACAAACGGATTATTTTCAAGTCAGGTCATATTAAGTTTCAAACCTACAAACATTTAATTCCTTGGAGCTTATAGCGCAGACGTTAAATTCATTGGCTAAGATAACTTCCAGTATTGATTAATTATGATTGTACATGACACAAGCCTGAACTGCCCTTAAAGTTATAAAAGGGTTTAGAGCCAGATCCATTTTACCCCAAAATGCCCCCCGTTCAAAATCACTTCTGGACTTAATGTGTATGTACAGCCTCGGCCATAAGCTTCAGTTTCTTTGAACAATACAGTTAATAATTATATCCATGTAAAACATTTATTTTTATTCACGTTTACAAAACTATACTCTTCTACAAGTTGTTAAAAAAACTCTGAATTTAATTAGGACCAAAAAATCCTACCTAATCATTTAACTTCCCTTTCCAATTCTGAATAATATGTTCTTCTCACGTGACACAGGAACAGCCATCTTTGCAACCCATACACAATGAAAACACCCGACGGAAAAATAGTTAAATACAGTTACTTGAACGATATTACTCATGAGTAATGGTATCATAGATACCTAAGGAGTCGTTTTCTACCCTAAAACATTTTTAATATAAAATATAACACACCCCTCCCTATTTTTAAAATCCATATGCCACTGAAAAAGATGTAATATATTGATTTTGTAACACCTTGAACCCTTAACAATCAATGACGCGATGTGGTGCAATCTCTGGAAATTTCATTATAGTTATGTTTATAGCAAAAAACAAATCTTAATTTCTAAGGAAAGGTTCGTAACGTTCGGCAATCCCTTATAATTCTATATCTTTCAAATCTATATTTAAAATCCAACTCCTCCGTTCCACACCACGACAGCAGCGAGAATCGAACAGACGAGAAAATAAAAGTTATCCAAAGAGTTTAGAAAACATCGACAGAGAAGAACAGAATACAAACAGTTTTTTGAAAGGCATAGAATTACAAGGGGTTGCATTAGAATCTATACTTAGGAATTACGACGTGGTTCTTGCTATATACAGAACTATAATAGAATTTCAAGAGATTGCACCATATCGCGTTATTGACTTGTAAGGGTTCATAGTGTCACAGACTCCCCAAATTACGGCATTTATCACTGGAGTATGAGTTTCAAAAATACGGGTTTTGCTATCTTCATATTGAAAATTTTTGGGGTAGAATATTGCGTTACAATATATAAAATATGGGGGCGTTGGGCTTGTTTTCTATTAGAGATATGTGGAAATTTTGGAGAAGGTAAACATTAGTTAAAAATATAAACGAGTCGCTTTTAAGGGTAGAAATTGCACTAGAAAATTCGCGGAGAATTACGTCTTACAATTTATTAATTAACTCATTTTATCTCTCTTTAATTTTCACGTTACAACTTCTTATTCAGCATCTTCTTAAAAATTAGAAATTGGCGTAAACAATATAGGGTTGATTTTAAGGGTTGAAAATGATCTAGCCTCCCCATATATCCGTTACTCCTTGCGGATAAATTTGAAAATATTATTTTTAAACCTGAAGATATTATTTTCTGTAGATGTTATACAGTTATAAACACTACAGACCTTCGTGATTTAAACATGTTAACATTTACATATATGTTCTAGTACTTGAGAATAATTATTTTATCATTTATGTAACAAAATCGCCCATTTACTTTACTGTATATAATATAGAATCACTGAAGGAGACATGGTTTAACCATCAAGTAAATAATCTCAGCTATACATTAGAAGTTGTTTCTTTGACACGAACTTTGTGGAACATATTATAGTTGTAGTTAACTATCTGGATGTAAGCAGCTTCCAAAATTGCAACCCTCTATTTCGCTTACATGTATAAAAATTAAACTGATTTGAACGTGATCACAAACAAGCGCCCATCCCTCTTCGGCGGATCAGAAAACCTACTCAATTTAGTAGCTGGAAATTGTAACAGTGGTTATAAGCTACAAACAGAAAAATGCCGTAGAAAAATAACACGGCGTTCATTTATGTTAAAACGTATACGCTACGTCAATAACATATATTCTGCGTCTTATTGGGTATGATTATTTTACCAGCAATCTCCTTAATATATCGGAAAAGTGTTAACCAGGACATGTGAAAATTACTTAGAATATGCGGTAAGATAGTTGTAAGAATGGCTACTTGTCAGGATATGTAATACTATTATAAGCTCTATGTATAATTAGATTATATTCATCTGATACGAACAGGGCCTAAGCTCCTAACAAGCTGGAGAATGTCAAGGAATATATTTTTAGAATGGTTTCTAAGTATATGTGTTCAAGATGCTCCTTAGATAAGGAACTTAGGAAATGAGTTAAAAATGCTTATGATCTGTCCAATTAATCAGATACACTAATTTCCTGCTAAATATTCTGTGATATTTAGGTATTCTTTTCAAATTTGTAAGACAGCGTTGTCTTGCTCCAGTCTTTAAGTTTTAAAGTTCTGGTCTACTTTCTGTTCATGGCGTGGTCATGATATAACTGATTATGTACACATATAAACACAACTGCGGCCGTTGAGATATTTAATAATTTATCTTTACTAATAAAAATGCTCATTATTTTTTTAATATTTAGATCAGAAGTAGAAAAGATAGTTCAATTTTATATGTTACAGACGACAACCAGTATGAAAATCACCTGCCGAATCCAATCATTTCTCCCAAATGTTGCAAAGAGTAATAGTGTATTCCGAAATGTTAAAGTAACTTCGAGCAACAACTAATCACAAAATAAAACCTCTAGCTGGTCCAACGATATGTGTATGCTTTAAACAGTTGTTTGTTTGATTCGTAGTCATCTATCAACCATAGTTGTCCACGTTTTCTGAACTGGAAATGAAGATACTATTAACATATGTTAATATTACTATTGCATACATACTATTTATTCTTATCCAACTGGCATACTAATAACAACCTGCAATTAGCAGGCAAGCAACAGCAATTTACGGGATTTATTAATGCATGTTATTGAAGCACTCTAACAGTTTCCCAATTGGTTCCCTATTTCAGGCTAAAATAACATTTTATATAAAAATGATTTTTCCAGACAGAAATATATATTTTTTAATTGATACTCTAGATATCATTACAATATACTGTCGACCTACAAGTGAAACACACAAAGTCGGAAACATAGTTTTGAGAATACGAAGGGAAACGAAATTGTAATTTGTAACTAAAAGATTATACAAACACTATCTTGATTATATTTGTATTTACACAATTTTGAATGAAGTGCACAATATTATTTTCGTGATATTTATTTATCCATATAAGAAGTAATAACAGTATAAAATAAGTTTCGCGAAATAATGGGTATGATAAATCATTAATAAACACCTGTTTAATGTCAATCATTACTATTGTTCTTCAGCAATCAAAGGAAGGCACACCATTAGTAAAGGAAATCATGTTAACTCAAAATCGTATTCTTTTAATTTGTGTTTCACTGTAAACCGACGATATATCCTTGAACTAGAAGTATAACTCTATCAGAAAGGAAGTATTTCGTCTACTATTACCGATTTAATATATGTCAAAATGTCTTTAAAAACTCTGTTCTAATGCAACGTCATGTATTTGTAATTGCCTCTAGAAATAATACTAATATGTACGTGAAATAGGTTTTGGAAACAAAAATTATAAAAGTTTTCATAGCCGTGTGATATTGTAATTTGGTTATGCTAATTGCATTTTCCTTTTAATATACATCTAGTGCCCTGTTAGTATATTAATTTTTTGTTGTATAAAATATTACATTTAAAGGACAATTACCTATATAGTAATTTTTCATCATTTTTCTCAGCACTGATGTTTAAATATGTATTTTAAAAAATATATTTATGAGTATTGTTTTTATACATTAAGTATAATAAATAATGTAAATGACAATAAATACCCGAAGTCATAGCGTAATGCGAATGAGGACACGGTTGAGATAATATTGTTTTCACGTATAAAACACTTTGTTTTGTTATCACAGGGCAGTGAAACTCTATCACCAGAGACTGTTGAGGTAGCCTTCGGAGAACTAGCAGATACACAACGCGTGAGTAATATAATGCATTCACTTATTCTAGATTGCTTTAAGGATTCAATAAAACATATTTTGTATCTTTTTCATTGTGTATCTCGTTTCCTATTAAAACAATGTAAATTTCATGTCTGTGGTTCTCAGCGTTTACTGTACATTTTTGTAATACAAATTAAACAGCTGCAGCGTACTGCAAATACTGAAAACATATATATTATCACTATAATTTCCAACAGGCGTTCACAATACTAACAGAAGCCAAGGAGAATCCACAGAAATATCTGACAATTAGAAACATATTTCGGACGTAAATCAGTTGTATGAAAATAATTTGTGCTATGCGAAATAATGATGAAAGTCGACAGCATACCTTACTGAAGCCTCAGAAATAACAAATGTTAGGTATACTTGATTTACAAACCTCCAATTAGAAACTGTAGATGCAACAACGACCATAGGCTGATCCTCGAATACTGGATTTCAAAATTATATATTTGTATGATTCCTCTCATAACACTGTTTTAATTTAATTAATAGTTTACCCTAATTTCCTTTAACACTTTTCAATTCGGCGAAGAGCAAAAGTATTTTAACTGTTTTCATCGTTTTGCTTTTTTATTTCCAACAGTATTTGTTCTCGTTGTATCTAAAGTGCATGTTCTTATTAGCTTGTATCATTAATAGAAAATTAGTTTTCAAACATAATGGATGGAGTGGATACACCAAATAAGTGAAATTGTACTAACGGTCTTATATTATTGAGTTCTTGAATTATAATAACATTTTAATATTTATTATTCTCATTCTGGAACATTATATATTTGCGTAACGTAGCATTTACTTCATTTCAATTTATCTTGATACACAGTGTTTTAAAAAAAATAAGACAATATGCTCTCAGTTTATTGAAGATATTTCGCATTCACAATTCTTTCTTCCGTTGGTGATGCAAAATGTATGTTTTAAAGTAGGAAATCTAGGAAGTACGTTGTTATAATTCTCATAAACAAGTAGTATACAGTTACACTTCCTTGATTTATTAGCCATGTAACTCTGAATGTTTTGTATCTAACAATGGTGTGCTAACTATCTATATTATAATGTGTCTGGGAAGTACAGTATCAGTTCAAAAAGCAGGAATGAAAATTAATAACAACAATTATTGCAATCTGCCACAAACATATCAAATTCTGTCATACATTTGTATAAGGAATGCTTTAGTCATCCTGGCGTATGGACATATATTTTGTCAAAACAGTAAAACTGTAAATACATTTATACTCTTTAAATCAAATTGTACACATTTACAATCGAGATTAAGATCAGGCAGCCGCTCAAATGTATGTTGTCCATATAGTATTCAAATAAATAATTTTCCAAATAGGAAAATAGTTATATTCACTTTTCTGCCACCCAAATAAAAACAAATTGAGTTTACGTGCTGTATTATTTAAGTGCGTTAAGCACACATTAGCTATGTAATTCATTTACATAACAGAGTGAAATGGATATAAAGCATATGAGCTAATCCTTTGCTTATCTTAGAGCACCTTCACCATACGTAGATGCATTATAATGTCAGCAACGTAGGCAGTTTTGCAATTCGATTAAAAACGGAATACAATAATTGAATAATATTTCTAAACAAATATGTAGTTGGATCTTTTATTTTCCAATTCGCTTTAAACAAATAGAGGAGATAGATGCATTTAGTTTGGTGTCAATAGAAATATTGAAAAAAAGAGTATAATCTAACCTCGGCTTGAACCAATGATATAAGAGTGTAAGATGCAGAAAATATTATTTTTAAATTTCCTAGATATAAATGGATCGTTTCACTTCATAAACTGGAAGATTAAACAACATAATGCTCTTAGTTGCATGATACACGTACAGACGTTTAAGGCATTTTAATATCCGGCTGTTTTGATAGTGGAAACTGCTAAAGGTGAAAGAAGCCTGTTGTGGAATTCTAGTTTTGATGTTCTTGATGTTAAAATGTACGTAGTAGGAAGCAACTTGTGATATGTTACTTTGGTACAAGTTGCCATGGTAAGACATTGTCAACAAGATACGTTTCCAAGTAAGATAGCATTTTATGTACTATTTGAGATTATAAGATATCGCATATGTTTTGAAACGTTTACTTAGTATGTGCGATAACCAGATCATTAGTAGGAAATTAAATGCACATCTTATAATGCAAGTTGGATTCTAATAGTAAGATTCAAGACTGAGTAAAGAACCTACTTGATGTACGAATCTGATAACAGTGTTAGGGTTGATAAGGTTCAGTAGTTACACAGTTACCTCGATTAGTAAATAATTAAATGTATGTGTATATAATAGTGGTCTTCAGGTTGCGTCAGCTACCTGATTTATTTCTAGTATTGTATATTAATCAGCAGTAATATCCTTGTATAGATAACTTCCTCGTTCTCACTTCGTGAATAGTACAACTATTCTGGTGCAGTCGACATGGCTTCATCTAGAGCGCCAACATTGGAAAAATTTGAGCAGAATACAACGTGTATGCGAATCTAAACTTGGAACAATTTAAGAATTACTGTCAATGATAGGGAATCAAGTGAGAAACAATTGTAATAATATTTTTAATGTGTATTGGTCATGAACTGTACTCGCTGATGTAAGGTATTATTGCTCCTTAAAGTAAAATGTCAGCTATATGTTGATTCAAGAAACGCATGTTGGAACATTTCGCCACGAAGACAGATGTTATAGTAAAGTGACATAAATCCCACACGATAAAGCAGACTGAGTTACAAACCTCACCGGACTGCATTGTAAAGTTAAGAAACCAAGTCATGAAATGCTGTTTCGGCAAATTTGAGAAGAATCTTTAAGATATCAACTGGTTATTTAAATTTTGAGGCACGACACAAAGGAATAGATTATTTGCAAATCCAGATTTAACTTTACCGAAAATTTTGGACATTATTACGGTATAACAAGTAGAGTAGAAAAATACATACGAATTTGATTTTTTAGCTCTCCAGCAGTAACAGAAATATAAATCTGGTGCATGCCTCACAAAGGGAAAATGTTATGAGCATTCTGAGAAAAAAATGTATTTTCATTGTTGATGAACCCATAAAGACTTTGCAAATTGTTATGTGGAAGCATTAGTGTGTCGAGAATACCAAATTAAAGGTCACCTAGATACTGTGTGTCGGTATAAGCCTGGCGACATAAAAAATCTATTCAGGACGTTTCACATATAGCTGACTAGTTCCCTGATTTGAAAACTGTAAACACGCCGCATCTTAAAAATATCTTAATGTTCGTAGAGATTGATGATGGAAATGTTGGATCATCAGATAAGACAATTCGTGTAAAATTTAAATTAAAACTCTAAGAAAAATATTTGGTGGCTGTTCCAGGCATAATCCCATATCCACGGATACAATTCTTGGTATTGGAGGCAGCCAACTTTTAAAACAAAACGAGGATTGAGTAATTTGATTAACAAGAACGGCATGAAAATATTGATTATTGATTGGCTATTGGCTATAGGATTAGAATCTTTATACTTGATATCACTAGGCTGCAAATAGTATTTGCAATACGAATATGGAACCTAACTATATGTCCGCATGTAAGGAAACGGAAATATGTGGCGCGTGTTTAGCGATAAGGTGAATGATCAAAGTTCCAGATTATTACCAAATTCATCAATCGGAAACATGTGTATGAGATTTTCTGAAACTATGTCGAGTACATTTGCAGAAGCATTACACACATCACAAGGAAACATATTATTTATAAGTTTTAAAACAATGTAGAGATAAAATAGATGGATCTCTAGAAAATGTTTGTGTAATGAAAGTCTGCAGACAGAAAATGAGGACTACACTGAAACGACAAAACAACAAAGATATAGACGCAAGTCAAACAAAGGAAGGAAAAATGCCGATGACAATTCAAAAGACAGGTGTGCTGAAGATAATATAAATATCGAGGAAGGGGTGCAGGAGCAAGGACATGCTAATCTGGTGATGATAGAATAATTTGCTAGAGAAAGGCAGTTTTTTAAATGTGGAAACTGGTTCTTTGGACAAAGCTGAGCGTTTACTGAAGATTTTGTAATTATTAAGTGACATATAAGTTTGTGATTGTAACTGGAACATTTTAACGGTTTCAAACATACCTAATATGAACAATTAGATGTGGGAACTGATAAAAGATGAGATTCTTTGATGATTATGTGTAATATTTATTGACAAGTGTTGCTCTTAATACTAGTTAATTTCAGGTGGATGTAACCGATCATTTTACATGTTCATCCTAGTAATATTGTTTCTATGCATAATGATTCAATTGAAGAAATGGGGGTGAATGTTATAGGTGAAAGGTCCTGTTGGGGCAAACTAATTTGACTTTCTCGATGTTGGTAGGTAGGGAGTAAGAGGCAACCTTGGGATCAAGTTGTCATGGTAAAACATTATCAACAACATGACTTCTTGAATAAGAGCAGTTCCTTAAATACTATGTGATACTATACGATATTGAGTATGCTTAGATAGGTTTACGTGAAGTTTGTATATATGCAAAGATGTTCATTAGTACGAAATGAAATGCAGATTTTATATTGCAAGTTTGATTCCTATTGTAAGCTTCAATACGGAGTTAAGAACCTACATGTTCTAAGACTATATGCCTGAAAACAATACTTCTGTTTATAAAGTTCTATAGTTACATAGTTACCTTAATTACTAATTATTTAAAAGTGTGTGTATATAATAATTGTCTTCAGGCTGAGTCAACTACCTCTCACATTTCTAGCATTTTATATTCATCAGGAGTTATAACACTGTCATCTCTCTCACTCCTTCGATACTAAATCATAAATAATGTCTATCGTCAGAAATAATAGCTCAAACAAATGAAGAGAAATGTCAATGCGACAGATATTTTGCATTTCACGTAAAAATGGGGCACATATAACCGTGATAAAATGTGTGCTAGTATACTTTTCCCTTAAATAATTTTTGACATGTACTTACAATAGTTTTAATATCTTAACTTTAATCAACTGTTCGTATGGTAATTGTAGAAGAAATATGATATGTTCTTCTACTTCAATTCTGCTTCTGGACAATATATATATATATATATATATATATATATATATATATATATATATAGATAGATAGATAGATAGATAGATAGATATAATGAGAAATAAAAAATACTTGAATTCTGCAAATTTTAATCTTGTTTTCAGGAAATCTGCAAGCAAGCAGCTATACTACTTACAACTTTTGAAGATGGGATCGCGGCAATTTTTAACAATGTCTTAAGAATGGTAAACCAATATACTTTTTATTATATTTAACTTGTAATTTCGTATCTCAAAATGTATGTCATTTATTTAAAAATTGCTATTTTTTTCAACCATCAGTAGGAAAGAAAATTTTATTATTTATGGAAATTTCCATTACAGGCTTCGAATTCAGAGTGCATTTCAACAAGTTGTAATACATAATTGTATATCAACATATCAGGATATTATGAATTGAAAAACATTACAACTCGACATTCAATCAGCATGAATTATGAAGAGAGACTGAAATGTATGTCACAATCATGGGCATACGCAAGGGAGAGCTTGCATCCCTCGTACTTCGGTCTTTATATCTTTCAATATAATATTTTCAAATATTTGAAGAATTTCAAATTCTCCAAATATATCATTTCAAATATATCATTTCAAATTCTCTTTCGGGAAATGGAAGAGTGACACAAGAATTCTACTCATAAAATAGTGATATCCATTTTGTGAGTGAATTTGTTTTTGTCACTACGAAGTAAATGTTTCCTTTGTAATAAAATTAAGGGACTTGGTATCTTCACTTCCGCCATAGTGACTCGAACAAAGACACTCGAAAATTGGAAAGCACTCGTTTCTGACTTCATTTTACAAGGAAGGCTTTTTTTTTGTAATGATATCACTTATTTCGTAAGGCTGCCTATTAAACAAATACATGCAAAGTTGATTTTGGATCGACACAAACAATCGGTTTAGGATCATGGTAGGCTAAGTATCTCGGAAACGTTGACTCCTATTAAAATTAACATCAAAGTGACGCTACGACGCCCGAAATCGACCCTCGAAACCTCCTGGTAGCAAACATTTTTGCTAAAGAGAAAAAGTATACAGAATCACAGACACACTTTTCTATCAGTTTTGAAAGTTACGAAATCGTGCCATTAATGTCAACTTTTTAACCCCATCATTGATTCAGCGGCCTAAAGTGTTTCGGTTAATGCTACCATCAGAAATGTGAAATTATGTTTTTTTCTTCGAACCGCCCCAGGGGTCCCAGGGAGGTCCTAGATATAATTTTTTTCTGTCTTCCTATATCAAAGATATTTGAAAAGCAAGTCCAAACTTTAAAATCGGGCATTTGGTTGCTAGATCCGAAATAACTTGTATACATAGAGTGCCGCTAACAATGTCCTTTGTCAGCGTCACTCGAAGAACTACCGTTCTTTATGATGATTTACGCTGTATGTATTTCGTAATGTTTAATTGGGATGCTAATGTTAAATATACTGATTTATTGTCATATTCACGTTAATCCATGTAATTACAAATACGCCAAACAATCTCCACAAAACAAACGTGAAATATAGAAAGTAAGATCAGTAATTGCATTATTGATCATAGAGTAACTAAATAATGAAAAGCACCATATCGAACAGTTAACATCATTGTTGATGTGAACTTTTTCCTTTTTTCACTAATAATCGTTTAGCCAAGATATTTGATGGGCGTAATTTTGGCAGCATAGTTCAGGATATATACGTTCCCACCAATAACAAGAATCTTCAAATTATAGGTTAGATCAGCGGATAGTTACTCTTAAGTATTATCTAGCCTACCTTCTGAAATACTATTTTGATTGTCTTTTGTCAATTATTTCGAAATATATTAAGAATTAAGCCTGCTACCAAAGTCTCTTACACAAAAATTATATTTGAATTTGTGCAGGCCTTTTAGCAACAAGACGAATGCTTGGATATTGATAGAAGAATCGTTGGAATGAAGACAGGGGAAGGAAACGGGAGGAACCCGAAAAGTAACCACGAAAATGGGTATTGTCCTCACAAAACAACATCACACGAGTCGCGATCGAAACATGCAGCCCCACAATGAAAGTGAGTGCTCGTCCACTGAGCCACCGAGACACAAAGATGATCTGAAATTCGTTCCTTTTCTCATTTTCGGTTTTGGTGTTATTTCATCTTCAGCAAATCGCCGACCAGGAAGCAGCAACACTCTAGTTTAAAATAACCTGACGTCAGACCAGTACCACTGATGAAAACTACATTGAAAAAGGTTTTGAGAGTCAGTATAATTTTAATACTAGCCATCTGTAATTTTTTCGTTTTGTGCTGCAGAAATTTGCATTTCTCTTAAATGGTGAAGTTTCTCAGATCCTCAGAAATAATATGATTGTCGCTCTTCAGTAAGTATCATAATGACTTCCGTAAATCGGGTTTCAAAGCACTATTCTACACAATACATGCTGGCACGATTGGGACATTATTAATAACCCATAGAGAGTTACCTAATGAAGTTTACCTAATCTTTAAAGGACATAAATTATTTATGAATACTCTTTAATATATATTCTTTCTATAATCTTTCACAGCAAACACAAAATTTGATGAGCTATTACTCATTTCTATCTTTGTGACTTCATAATTAACCAATAGTCAAAATCCACGGGCAATTATTCCCATTTTAATATACAAAGACTTCTAAGGAATCACAAATTTCATAACCCTTACTTTTCAAAGTTGTTGTACATGTTACAGCCTGGCGTTACTGATAAGTCAGTGATACAAAAAATTGTATTGTTTTCTGCGTTAAAAGTTATTTCAATAATTTGAAAATTATGATTATTTCGATATTATTTTATTGTTAAATAATATATTATATAATTTAGCAAGATATTATCATGTTATCCCATAGGAAATAGGAAAGGAAGGAGTAAGGTTTAACTTTTCACAAAATATAAAATTTAAGAAAATTGTATCCTGTAACCTACTGCAATATGCAATAGTAATATATATTCTAGAACACCTATTGTAAAATAATTCAAGGACAACGAGGCATTTCCACTGCACGTGTTTCCAATCTCATTAAAGACAATATCATAATTAATCAGTAAATATAAGGTTACATACAAGAAGTGTTTCAAATTTCATACAAAGACAATATTGCCATTAATTAGCAATTCTAAAATTTCACTTGCTCTCAATTTCTGTGACAAAATTATTAAAACAACCAAAGTACAATTTTGGTTGGAACCAAATAAAGTGGTCAACTTCTCAATTGGTTGAAATAAGAAATCTTTTGATTTTTTGATAAGGACATGCAGTGGTGCACAACTATGTAAACTTTGTACTTGATACCGCATCTGCTTCTATTTCTTGCACTTCAGTGTTGCCTCGTACGTCATCCAATCTCTCGATAGGTTCAACACCTAATTCTCTCAGTACCAATGCCACTGAAATATCCATGGATGTTGAAGGCAACCAGCTGCCCAAGAAAACTGTTAAAGTTTCATCAATTGATGGTCATTCTCCACCAATCTCTACAGCAAATTCTTATCAATCATTAAATCATGAAATGTCTCAAAGCTCTCCTTAACAGTCAGAACAATTAAATTCAAATTCTGTCAGATCTTCAAAAGCACCAAAGACACCAGCTGTATTCATTTATGGTATCAATAATCGCTATCCATTTTGTAAATGTTTGGCAGGAACATGTACTGAACGTCCGGTTATACACCACACTTCCGATTACATAAAATTCCAAACTAAGACTAGGTCTGATTTTGACAAAATTCAAACATATTGTCTGCAACAGAAACTTCAATTTGCTGTTGAAAATAGGAACATCGATCGTCAGCTCAAAGTTGTCATTCGTAAACTGCCAATTGATACTCCCGTAGAAGAAATTTCTGTTTATCTTTCCCAGTCATTTCTGTTAGTCAGCTTCACGGAAAAGACAAAACTTCACATCAGAAAATTCAATATCCGTTTTCTTAGTCACTTTAAGCAAAACAAACATTCCTTCTGATATTCTCAAAATGAGATATTTACTTCATCATTGTATTCAAGTGGAAACGTACAGAGGATCAACTGCTATACAATGCTTCAAATGTCGATGCATCGGACACGTTCAATCTTCGTGCTTTAATCTCCCAAGATGCCTCAAATGCGCTTCAAATAATCTGACTTCTGAATGTTCTAAGAAAACCAGAGAAGAAGAGGCTAAATGTGTTCATTGTGGTGGTCCACATCCCGCGAACTACTGTGGCTGCTCAGCTCTACAAAAGATAATCCGTCAGTGCTAAGCCGAAACAAAAAATCAAAGGAGGACTCTATCAGAAAATCTCCTCAGTTAGTACAGAAAGCTTATGCAAAGAAAGCATCATCATCTTCTAGGACTAATTTGGGCGAATCACGTAAGGATTTCTTGAAACTTTTTAAAGATCTTTCTTCTAGTGATCTTCTTGACACACTCAGTCAAGACTTAAATCGTTTCAGTTCTACTGATAATATCATGAAACAATACCCCTATCGCCATTGAAATTTTACAGACAATATTCTCTGCAATTCATAAATAAACAAGTACACTTTCAAATTCAAAATTCATGATATAATTAAACAATCATCATCTACTGTGATTCAACAGCAATACTTTAAACATCTATTTCCTCTTCCTGCATTTGTTGCCATAGCAAAGGCATATTAAATAAATTTTGGCTCACTTCATATCCACCCAGGTCTGCGACAGTTGCGCCCTGTTCACTTCTTTTACGATTCTCTCACTCAAGCCATTTCAATTCAAATTGAAGTCATTGGCTAACGCTCGACACTTCGCCTCTCATAAGCCCGCCCAATTATCTGACTGAATAACTGACCGCAAAGAAGAATAAAGGTATTGCAGTAGTGAACTGTAGCTCCATGAATTAACGCCGAAGAAGCCCCAGGCTTCTCTTCACCCTGTCGTTTATTAGAGTGAAAGAGAGAATTCAAACAGTCAGTGAATTTCAGTAAATAAATTAATCCTACATTGCTGAAGTTGCCTGTGCCAAACGTTATTACAAAGGCATGGTCTGACATACTACCTTAGAAAACATATTAAGCAAAACAAAATATTTATTTTCAATTAGTAACATTTTAATGCATTTTTCAGAAGTTATAAAGAGTGAGCAAAATGGCGACCCTGACTAACTGGTAGTCAGGGGGAATGTCGGCGCAATCCGTAAGTGGCGTTTGGTTTGCAGGATATTATCCTGGCCGCGGCCGGTATCGTCGGGCCATCTTCCTAACCACCGTCAGAGACTGCATAGACGCGTAACCCCATCAAAACCCACTCGACGGTGTCGTCTTTTGAACACCTTTCTCGTAGTCTGACAGATAATACCTGTGTACACTAATTTGACCACTATACTACGCAATCAACGTTCTAAGTAACCCAGACACAAATCCGTACTATTCTGGATGACGCGAACTAAAAAGTTAGTAGGAAGGTAACGAAGTAACCCAGACACAAATCCGTACTATTCTGGATGACGCGAACTAAAAAGTTAGTAGGAAGGTAACGACCCTTTGCTTTTGTTGTCAATCCACACACTGAAGATAAAGGAAGTATGATAGTACAAAGTGGGAGGTAGTGGGGGAAATTTCAGTACTAGTCACGTAGTCTGTCAGAGAACGCCTTTCTAAACTGGGCTTGAGAGTAAAACACAAGAAGACTAATCACGAATTTTTAAATATTAATACAATTACCAAGTTTCATCAATCTGAGAGCTAATTTGAAAGTGATAAAATTTAATGTCCTGTTGAAGTGGACTGCTAGTACAAACGGCAGTTCTAACATCTATGAATCGTATGAAATAAGGTATTTGCTGTTCTTTTTTTTTCATTTCTCGCTAATGTTCACCCATTAAAGCGAGTGAATTATTATCAATAGCTTTACTCCTTTACAATAATTTTCGATATAAAATTATATTATGTTGAACACGTCAAGGTGTAAATATAAGGATTATTTCAAATTGACAAACATGGCAATTTTACTGAATATCCGATTTTTTTGAAGTGATTAGTCGTATTGTACGTCACTGTTTATTATTTTAGTAAAGTGTGAAATAAATCTGTGAAAATAACGACTTTTCTTGAATATTTGAAGTTTTTAAAATTGTTTAATTATAATTCTAATAGTGTTATAATTTTAGATTTTCTAAACAAGCTGCTATGTTATATAACGTATATGCGTTTGTTCCTAATCAATCACCTACCTGGATTGTAAAGATATTGATTTCTTCCCCCAACATGTCAAGTTCGATAAAAGTTATGTTAGAAATATATTGGGGTTATTAATTTCGATATTATAATCACTACATACTGCCATGTTAATTGGTCTATATGCCATTCTTTACGTCATCAATTATTCGGTTCATTCCCGGATAAGGTTCGATCCCAAAGAAAGAACGAGGCACACAAACACATTGGAAACATAACGGATAATTAACAAATGATTCCGTGAGAGAGAAGTGCGAAATTTTCATGATATTTGTTGTTTCGCCTGCTCATACGTCCAATGTTGTAGGCCAAATATAATTAACAGCATAAAATTAAGTGTTAATTAGCGAGTTCATATTGTGCTATGTAATAATTAAAGAATGTATAAAACAATAAACAAATAAACATTATAACGATCAATTACTATCGTTAAGTCCTACTCCTGGTAGCACTTAACGAGTAGTTAGAATCCAGTACCACATCAACCATACCTCTGCCGGATTTCGAATCCGGGAACTTCGAGTCCCTGGTTTAGTGCTCTAACCCACACGGCTAATAGGTCGGCTTTATAGAGATTTCTAATTCATTTTACTAGTAGTTAAAAACAATGAAATATATAGAATATAGAGTAAATGATATTAGTGAACATCATAGAAAATTAACTGAATTATTAAAAAATCTACAAAGGCAAAAATCATGTTTATTGTACCATATTTAAAACGTAGTATTATTATAGCGACTATGCTAAAATGCCCTAGAGGTGTTATTGCCCACATGGTTTTATCACTTTTGCCCTCGCTTTATATACGTTGCTTGAAGTTTTGCTGTGCAGATTACACTAACTCAATTTTACACCGAGCGTTATAGTTATACATGACGATCAGTAATAAATTAAACTATTCAGAATAACATATCTAATCCAATAATATATCGACAGAATGATATCGGTATTATCTCGTCCCCAAACATATGCTACTTCTTGTATAAAAAAAGTATTGCCATATAACATGTAAACAAATATGTGAGCGTTACTTTTACAAAATGTAATGCGGATAAGAATTTAACAACCTAGAATAATATTCGTGTTAAATATTGAATTTTACATGATGAGCAAAATATGCGTTAAAATTTTAAATTAATATATTTTTCAGTGTACAAATTAAATTTACATCTTATTATACAGTTGTCGTGCAGAAACGCCGGTTGAAGTCTATAGATAGAGTTTGTATTGAAATTACGAATATCATTTACTAAGACAGCATAACGCTAGAATGACCTAAATAAAGAAAATTATATTTTGGCTATTATACTATATTATTTTCGCATTTTAATATCTGTGTCCAATATATTGATATGAAGTGATGTGCATGTGCAAAACCTGGAGAGTATGGGTTAACTGATTTCAAAGTTGGGTTAATCTGGTTTTATAATTTTAAGGCAGTTCACAAAGTAGTTACTCGCTAGGATATGCACTTCTTGTCGTACAAAAGTGATCATTCAGAAGAAGTTAGAATACTGAGACAACATTCGGTATTGAATTTACTGACAAGAAGTTTCCAAAATATTATTCTTTTGAAACTCTAATATATATAGAATTCTTTTGAATTATTATTCTATCTAATTATTATTATTTCTAATTCCAATGCAATACCCAGTTTCAATCATCTGAGAATCTCGAAATTTCTTACATATTTTCGCCTTCACGTAGTCTTTTTATGAGGGTGTTGAGCCACATTCTTACTAGCAGAACAAGCAATATTTATAAAATTCGATATTGTACCTGGGTATTGTGTAGTTCAACCAGTTATATTCATTCTCCGTCTCTAGTATGTGTCTCATGGCCAAAATGTTATCCAACGTGCAATTGTTTTGTTTCTATATTTATATTCGTAGTCTCCAGTTAGTTCATGTACGTAAAGAGCTTGAGACCATTCCATACGGAAATAAATGATGAATACATATATCCAACTCAAATGAAAGTAGCAGTATATTTTTTGCGACAAACCACTTTAGAGATCCGGGCAAACATTGTCATTATAGAAGACAAAAGTAAACACTACATGCGCTAAATGTTTCATACTTTCTGAAACAGTAGTTTTAATATATATATATATATATATATATATATATATATATATATATATATATATATTTGTTATTGGAAAGTTTCGAAGTATTACCCAAATTGCACATATTTATTCTGAAGTAAGCTATTTCCTGGAAGCAGCACTTATACCGAGCGAGGGGTCTTAACTGGAAAGCAATACAAGCAACATCTTAGAGGAAGCTTCACATTGTGGTGAATTGGATTTTGAATTTAATATTAAGATCTTTTGGACATCTTTTGGTGAATACCGATCAATTAGCACTATTATAATTAGCGATCTTGACATTTATTTCCCCATAAAAACAATCCTTAATATAACATTGATTATTAACAGAGATTGTTGTATAATAATACAGAATCTGATATTACCCTTCGATAGCATGCACGAACATTGTGAATTTGATAGAAGAAAAAAAACAGATTGTGTTTGCGACTGTTACAAACTAGAAAATACTTAAATTTCGAAAACACGAGTTTATTTCTCAAAGTTAAATATATATTATATTTTGGTATAATGATTACTATTGTGAAAGTAAATGTACCTCCTCCAATATCCACACTAAGATGTCGGTAGTTAAAAATCGTTAAACTTATACCGGTGCATGGTGTGGTTAAAAGAACAATCGATGTCAGTAATACTTGTGTTTCACTGTCGGTAACAATTTAAGCACCTGGCAGCCTTTCCAGGCGAACTTTTCAGTATTTACGTCATTAGAGTGAGGTTTGTTTAAATTAGGTTAATTATTCAAAATATGCATGTTCTGTATAATTAATAACCGTAATATTAAAGTTTTATTTCTTAATCATTTCATCCTTATGTTTCGTTATCTTTATTTTTAAAATTTGCTTTTGTTATCTTAGTCACTTATGCATTTATGTGTAAAATTTCCTATTCAAAACAAACAATGTAACCTAAATCCTAGTGGTAGGCGTTACGAAGTTTCTCATCTCTAATTCAAATATAGCTTACCTAAGTTCTTTCTATCGATATTCGTTCCGACTATTATGTTGTCTCTTACTGTTGCGGACAATTCTTGGCAAAAATCTCAGTCCTTATCACGGAACTCTCAGAAATCATTCGACGATTGCCACCAAACCATTGAAAGGCGCATTCTCTCCTTATGCTAGATTTCTTGACCCGACATTTTTTCAAAACGTGCTTCAGAATGTATTATGTTTACTAATGTGTTTCCAAGTCACTACCACATTGTAATATGGCGTATTTTGGCTAAATGACCGCTCTGTAACACTTGTTGTCTTTGTTTATCCCTTCTCTTATTTTTGAAAACAACTTGGACGATACGTTGTTGTTTTCCTATTAAGTTTAAGAAGTAAACTTAGTTTGTAATGATAAATGATAAAATGAATGTTATGCAAGGTGACAGCATTATGGCTTACGCGTGTCCCGTAAACTTAGTTTGTATTTTCATAATAACATATTAAGTATGTTTATTCTATGTTGATATATGTATATAACACATACTCTTAACGAATTACATTCCACTTTTACTTATGTATCATTTTCTTGGAATTCCAGGTGGTAACAAAGTTTCCAAGAAACCCTAGAGATATCTTGGATGGAGCTAGATATGTAGCAAAGTTGATCCAAGCGGTAATAAATTGAAATCCAGTTCAATCCTAAATGTCTATGTAAGTACTCGCAGTGATATACTTGAGGAAAATGACAATGCATTTATTTAAACGTTATTCAAAACACTCTTTCAAAAAAGATGAAATTAGAGTTATGGTATTGGTCCTATAATGCTTTCTATTGTATTAAAATGAAGAGTAATATACTAATTAGTTTTATAGGTTTTTAAAAATGCTATTACTCGAAGAAAGTTTAGTAAGAATAACACAGTTTATACTAGCAATTATTCATAATTGAATGGCTCGTGGGTAAGTCAAGGGGAGTGACAAAATACAAGATTATTATATATTGAATGTTAATGTTGTTCTTAAATCAGTTGCATGTTACAAGGAATTAATAAATTATTTACAGAAATGCGTGTGTATTTCCAATCATATAAAAACGAAACTATATCTTAAATATTGTTATTGTAGTGCTACGTGCGATTTGCTGGAGGCTTTTCCGGATAATTGTTATCTTATCACATTTTGCCATATTGTGCTAACAATGGAAAAGGAGAAAATATCTCGTTTTAAGATAACAGCTTTCTATTTGTATTCGACCAAACCTTATGAACAATATAGCATACTTATCATTACAAAGCAAAATCAATCGTTTTCTTTACGAAGTAAGTATGAAGAATTTCGATGCCAAACTGGCTAACTCCATTTCTGTAATATTTTGTGCAAACCTTAAAACCTGATATCAAACATTCAAATCTTTCAGTTGGTAAAAAGACTACTACCGTTTAAAATGAAAATATCACAAACATAAACTTTTAGTGAACAATTGTTTGATTACAAATAAAAATAATACAGTTTGATTTTTCAATTTGTGTATGATCGTGGTTAGTTAGTTTGGCTTCCGAACGCCTCATATTGAAATGTTGTAACATAAGATGTAAAATGAGGGTTCTTAAAATCTCATTTAATTAAACAAATGGGGGAAATGATGTATAATCAATATACATTGTATGATCCAATCTATAAAGAATAGTGTATATTGTATGTTATACTTGCAATATCCAGTCACGGAAGAACAGCATATCTCGTAATTTTAAGTTGTCATTTTCTCGAGATAAATTGCACTTTACCAGAAAACTGTTGTTGAACTGTTCAAAGTAACTAAATAACTGCACATTTCCAGAAGGAAACAGTATTACCATCTTGTTACAAAAGAAGCAGATGTTCAACCACCAAACGCGAAAACTTCAGTTAACAGCACCAATCTCTCTGCACATCGAATTCAGAGATTGTCCCGTGTTGTTCCCGAAATGACGTTTGGGTAAATGTCTCGCATCACACTAGTAAGCCAGAAGTGTGTTTTCATTAGAAATTGAATAGTTACTTTAGTAACATCTCTCTCTCTCGCTATATATATATATATATCAAAGAGACACAAACCCTTACTCTTTAGTAGCTGCTTACACGTTAAATCATAAAACATATATACCCCCCTGCGGAATTATATTCATTAAGGGTATCATGAGTTTTCCACGCATATTCTCTCCATAGGGCTGTTGAAAACCCCCAGGAAACAAAGATATCCTGGAGGAAAGACTCAAAGAAACAGCGAATATAAATGTTGTTGATGATATCAAGTCTAGCTTGCTTGATTTTGAAACAAGTGTAAGTTCTAAATATTGTTTAACATTTCCAAAGCACACAAAACAAGTGCCAGAGGAAAAGTAACTAATTTGTATAATTAGTATTCTATATAAATGTGACAAACAAATAAACTAGCAAATATTTTTTAAGACGTATATTTTTGATCGGTTCCTTGTTCATGCACCACAAGTGTTAGGAAAACGACATAAACACTTGTTATATTGCACAGCCGGGAGAGATTGCCTACAATTAAATAAAAGTTCATTAATATTTTTTTTCACGCTAACGTCTTAACAATTACACAACATATCCCGTAGTACCAGTTATATTGTGGACTTTCCAATTATAATAAATATGTCTTGCCTTAGTGCCTGGCAATCGTTTTATGCTAGTCCGCTGTTTGTAAAATTTTGTGATAATAAGTAACTTATATATTAAAAGAAAATAAAAACTTGCCATGGAACAATAACTTTTATTTAATGTTAACCGCGTTCCAGAATTATAAGGATTGTTTTACAAAGAAATATGTAACGAAACATTGTACTATATTTAGTAGATGTGTAATGGTTTTAACGTACAATCTAGGAATTGTTAGACGCTTCTACATGTTTGATGAATACACTTGGGGACCTACGGTAACTATAGATTTACTATGTCATGTAAATGACATATACAATAAATAAAGTTAAGAAACGCATATTTACCTATTACTGCTTTACGCTGTTTAATGCTTATTGACTTCGAAGGTTGGTTACAAATAACTATTAGACTTGCGATACTCCCCCGTCATGGTTGTAAAAGAAAAGTTAATATATTTACACCTGAAAATTCAAATTTGTGTTCTTAATAAAAAATTACTATGTTAAATACAGTATTAAACCAGAAAAGAAAGTTAGCTCGCTTTTAGTGAGTACACTGCTTGAACAATACTCAACAACAAATTATGCATTCATTTTATTAGAATTGACTCAACAAACATTTGAACAGGTCAAAGCAACACTGATAGAGCATTATCAATCAAAATCGAACGTCATTGGTGGACGTTTCTAGTTTCATTCCCATCGCCAAACCGAAATACAGCCATTAAAAATATGTCATACAGTTGAAGAAACAAGCTGCTAGTTGCAATTTGGGTTATACTTAAATGACATGCTGACGGATCAAATAGTTATCTGCATTAACAGAGATGATTGCTTCCTTATCTCAAATTAACAATACAGAACATTGTAGAGGTTATTATGGTAGAATAGCAATTAGAAATATATGTTATCTGCTTCTCTACTCTAAAAAGGAAATATCAATTTTAATGAAAAATAATAAAAAGCGTTAATCTTAACCATACAAAAAGACCTTCGACCAGTCAGGATAAATATTTCAGATATGACAAGAACCAACCAGATGTTGTCAACTGTTATGCGAGAATCTTTTATGTTTCAGATTCAGCGAACTGAACATATATCTAGTGTCTGTAGATCCAATTCACGGAACGAAACACAGCAATTTGAAAATACGCCAAATTATATGTCTGTTCCAGAAGGTAATAGATACACAGCTGGACTTGTGAATTTCTATAAGGTCAAAACTTATCAAAAACGAAAATCAACATCAAAAGAAAGTCTTGCTAAGATGGTAACACCATGTGACATTATGCTTAATTGGATGATTGGGAGATGCATACTAAAAAAATACAGGTCTGAAAAATAATATAATGACTTTGTCATAATTGGTAAGATTAAATGGATCCCACTAAATGAAACCCCAAATAGGATATATCCAGTTATTGAATCAAATGGATATGGATACACTAGGTTCGGTTAATCTCAATTTATGATGGAAAAATAAGAAAATCTCCATAATGTTTTTAAGTACCTAGTCAGATTTGCCTCAGGTCATATTACGTAGAAGCAGATAAAAGCAGATTAATTCATTTGGTTGTTTTCTTTAGAACCAATTCAAACAATCCCTCAAGAAAATAATGTGTTGTTATGCACAGGTGGTGAATAAAGATCATAATTACCCAATACAGAAAATATTGGAACAAATTACATCATCATTTAATCAACTGCAACAAATTTTCGATAAATGGAACGAAGTAATTTTTGCACATGTTCCACTAAACAATTTAGATCAAACTTTAAACATTTTGTTTTCAATGGGGGAAAAAAATACTTAAATATTTTCCACAAGTGTACACGATATCTGGAAGGAGAAAAGTGTAACACTAGAAAGAAAGGTACCGAAATGAATATTCCAACTGCAGATACAGATACACCAGTGACAGATTCGCGAAATTTAAAATTATTAACTGCCAAACACAACAAATAAAGAACACTATTAAGGAAGATACGCCTCAAAGAGCAAACAAAAGAGGAAAAAGAAAACAGTTCATTTTTATGTAATGATAGTAACAAAGGGGGACTAATAAACTAAAATCTAATGTCACTTTATCGATATGCAAGATACAAATAGAGGATGTATTTGAATGAAAAAGGGTTAACACATAACCAACTTTCACCATTTTTGAAGAGTAGAAACAAAATTTAGAATATATGCTCTCTACAGGACAATTAAAACAGGCAGTGGACTTAGCAATACCACTAAAAATTGTTACACCACGTGCAAAATCAAGTTTTAATGAAAGAATAGTTTTTGTTACGTTTAAAGAACATTGATTTGTTGTGTTGAATAGTACTTTGAAATAAATGGAATCTTTCAATTTTACTTAAATGATAAGATTAATTGGAATCAATTCTTGATATTGCTGAACGTATGAGCAATGCACAGAAAGGTTAAGTTTTATAATTTTGATAATTATGTAGAATGTTTGTTTGACAGACTTTCTTACAAGGGCAGTACAAAAGATGTAACTTTATTTCCGTTGAAAAGGATTCGATTATATGATGAGACAAGACTTTGAATATATCAACAGGTTTCAACATTACATAATTTTAATGGAACTTGATGCCATTTCTTTCACTGCAAAAGGGATGGCTACTGTATGGTAGATTTACAAATTATAATAAGTATTCTTTGGTTTAGGATCTAGCAAACTGTTTATGTTAGTCCGCTGTTTTAAAGGTTTATGATGGTAAATAACTCCTCTTTAAAACGGAAACGAAAATGGTGCCATACAACATTAGCAACTTAACGTTAGCTGCGTTGCAGAATTATAAGGATTGTTTTACAAAGGAAAATTGTAAGAATAGATGGTACTACATTAAGTTGATTTATAATGGTTTTAACGTATAAAGTAAGAAATGTTAGATGCTTCTACATGTTTGGTGAATACACATTAGGATCTACGGTTGCTATGGATTTACTGTGCCATGTGAATGTCCTATAAAATAAGTAAAGTTAAAGAATGCCGAATTACCTAATACTGTATTACGCTTTCTCAGTGTTATTGCGTTCGATAGTTGCTTAGAAATAACGGCTGGACTTGCGATACTCATTCGGCACGATTGTAAAGGTAAATTTGGATTATTTGGATTTAAGTTCAGTACATTCAGTACAGGACCTAATGGATATATCAAGTAAATATTATTTCAGTACCTTAGCCGAAATTACATGCTAGTAGCCTTTGATAAAAGTCAATACATGTTGAATGATAATGTATTTTTCAAATTCCTTAATTTACACAAATTCTCCTGTTACGGTAGGTGTAATTGTGCACATGGGTAGAAGGAAGTGGGTATTTTAATAAAAAAAAAACATGCTAGAATACGATCAAAATAGAAACTACATATTTTTTCCAAAACTGTTGTATTATGAAAAGTTATTAGCTCAAACAGCAACAATATTATTATCAAATATGACATGTGATTATCAATTTTACTAATACAGACGTAAGAGAAAAGAGAAAAAGTGTATGTTTTGACACAGATTATCCTTTTGTAAAATCGTGGGTCAAAATAAGAAATGACACTACAATCTAGGCCTGATTTATATATAACTTCACCCCCCTCTCATTTATTAAATGAATGAACTACGCAAACTCTTTTAATGGACACTTTCGTTAACTATCGTTATTCGGGAAAATATATTAGGCAAAACATATATTGGTTGATAATTTCCCTAATTATTTCGTACAAAACTAGTTCTGACAAAAGACTAGTACACAATATGCGTATATCTCTTACCGCACAGTCTATATTGGCCCGGCTTTAAGATCCACTTCTAATTTTTTAAATGTTTGGAAAAAAATGCAGGCAGGGACATTCAAAAATAGTCGGATAAAATAATAATTTATCAATATTTTACTTTGTAAGTGATAGCGCAAAGTAAAAATTATATAAAACGTTACAGATAATTATATTTCTGTACTTCACTTACTTACGAAATTGAAATGGATTTGAGGAATTTTGGAAGAGTAAATCCTTACAAATGTGTTCTAAAATTATAAAAGGAACCCAACAATTCCAATATGTCACTTCCATGTTTTTGCAGGATAACCCACTCGGAAATGGACGTCTGATTTGTAACTTGTGTAGTAATATTTCAATAACACTGCGCGTACGACTAGGCAAATACATTTTTTTTTTTGTAGTGGCATGTAAGGCACATTACACCTGCGTAAATTGTAGAAAAGCTTTAAATTTATTCACAGGGCAAATAAAGAGTGCAATAATCGTTTTCAAAAGTTTACATTCCTTTTTGGAGGTACAAACTTATGAAATAAATGTTATGATCTTTGATTCTTACACATCAGAATGTGATGCCTATTTTCACCTCATACGTTTTTCTCAACTGCTCCCAATCCACCCTATTAGACTACGTCCTTACTACTTTTAACCAGTCCTCTACTTTCCCTCCATCTTTCATTCACAAACGATGCGAATTCTATACGTATCATCGCGAAGTATTTATGCGTCGAACGCGTTTTCTCACGTTTTAGAATGTTTTACGCAGAAGTATACAGCTAGCAGCAGCTAAATCCTGAAGGCGCTGAAAGTATTTATGCTAAACGTTGTATTAGCGAAAAATCAAAGCTTGACATCGTTTGGCTTTATTGTGTTGGGATTTGTTATAAACATTCAAAATTTTGCATTCGTTTTTTGTTGTACATAAAATACGAAACGTTAGAATACGGCTGTCAACTACGTTAAGATATGATTGCTCTGTAAACGGACTAGGAAACTGTTCACATAATTTTACATGAATTCCTTCCCTCAAGGGAAACTGCAGAATGAATATGTGCATTACCACATTGCGCGAATGTTGGAAAAGAAATAACTTTAAGGGAAACATGCCCTAATGATTATGGGCCTCAGGCTAACAAACGAATTAGTGTCGTTTGGACATTTGACAACAGCATATTAAAGTTTCCGAGTTTATTCTTAAAATTTTAATTTTGGGATTATGTCCCAGATTTGTTCGATTTCGTCCAACTGTACAGCGGGGTCCCTTAACGCCTGGGGTTCCTGGTTTTGGAACCGCTACTCTACAATGTATAAAGCTTGTTAGATGAAATCAAAGATGTATTGCTTGCACGGTTTCAGTCTGTTCTGCACTACTATCCTCTACATGCTCCCTCTTCTTTGGTAGGTTATATTCCATATATATATATATATATATATATATATA
>JAGDQP010024828.1:0-27516 GCA_022664845.1 Lepisma saccharinum
GTTATTTTATCAGCTGTGATGTAATCTTGATATACTTTCCAGGGGAGCTTGAGAAAAGTAGAGCTTATTATATCTAAAATGTATTAATTTTTGCTCTAAAGACATAGTTGAGACAAATAATCTCTTTCATAGTAATTAAAATTTAATAATAGATGTCTGTCTATATTTTACCAAATTAAAGCTTGCAAAATCTAGACAAGTGCAAGAAGACAAATAGGAATATGTAAAATTATTTGAAATATAATAGTTCTGTTGGTAATTCATTCTAATCGATGATAATGATCCGAAGCGTGAAGATCAAATCTACTCGTAGTCTAAAATCAGTTTCTTACCTTACGACAGAGGAAAAAGTTGTTTGATTTTCTTTGCAAGTAATTCAAAATAATAATAATAATATTAATAAAGTTTGCTATTTACACACAATTAATAAAGTTGTCCTTATGTGGTTATGCACAATTCTCATTTTGAAAAGTATGACAAATAGAAATGCGCGCGCGCGCACATACGCGCTCGCATGTATACATATATGGTAAGATATAATGAATGATTGGATAATATAGGGTATAAGTGAATATAAATTACACCCCCCAATAACTTTAGCACCCCCCTTCGACTACATTCCTGGCATACTCCCTGTTTTACATTCATAAGAAGAAAAATAAAGGACTGCGAGATGAGTGAAAACTGCCTCTCGTTTTCTAAACGGCTGTAGCTTAATAAAAGGTTCAAATTTGGCCGAACAAAGAAGTCTTCTCCCGATTTTGTAGATTCATCTCGGCTATAAGATTCAAGTAATCCACGAAGGAATGAAGAACATAGCGATCATGGGGAATGCATATATTCTTACTAGAAAATCTCGCCCAGCTCCGTAAATTCAAACACAGCGTATATAATAATAATCATCATCATCTTCAAAATATATACATAATTTCGATTTAAAACATGACGAAGGTAAACCATAACATACAACTGCTACCATTCCAATAATCTTATCTTCAATTTGAAATAAGCAACTTCACTTATTCCTAGACAATCCACTGTCCAAGCGAATAACCTTTGTCTGAGTAAATCACTCCTTCATTTACTAGAGGGTGAATTTATTAGGAAATCAAATATTTATTTTTTCGTTCTTCAAGTATCATTTTGTTTCTTCTTCAAACCTTTGTACGAAATTTCGATATTTTCTTTTCGGATATCCGTTAAAACTAGGTTCCTCTAATATCATGTTGTCTTAAAGATTCCTGTTTATTTCCTCGGTTTTCCGGTTAATTGGAGACGACAAATTAAATTTCCGAATAATTATTCAAATAATTTTCCGATAATAATTACCAAAAAATATTTACAGTTCCAAAATTAATAATGTATGAACATAAAGAATAAAACACTATTATCCGCCATCCCATTATATATATACGCTATCCTCGTATGTAAAATCAGTACGAATATATAGTGGGGCTAGGATAACTTTTTATCCCGTATTTGGCCGTCCATAGTATTTTCTCAGCATTTACTAAGAATATCGCTCGCCCGCGGAACGCGAGTGCACTTTCCAGGAAGCTCCAGATACATACATGGACTGACTTCAAACAAACCGTTGAACCTAACTCAATGCTTGAAAATTAACCCTTAGTATTCAGAGATTTGTGACAGCTTATTTTGGTTCTACAATCAACATTAATAATTGTACCTATAGCATAGTAAGGCATTCATGTTACATCCTCTTTATATTAGTATTAATTTTTTTCTGAATTTCAGAAGGGTTCAGCATTTCAGTACTCTGATATCTTTCAGTGTACTGATACTGTTTGGTTTATCAATATTTCGGTATTTCGGCATATCAATATTTCAGTATACCAAATTCCGGTATAAATTATGCCGGAAATTTGGTATTTCAAAATATCGATACCGCTTTTGTTACATCGATATTTTTCACAGCCCTAGGGCAGATTAATATTTCCGACTAAAACAATTATCTAAGTTCGAAATATGTTTCCTTTCTAGATCACTATTTCTACTTTAAAGATGATACTAACTACATTTCCAGAGGGGATCCGGGGTGAATGACGCGTTCGACTTCCATGCTGATGATCATAACTATAGCCATAAATATAACACAAATCATTTTCCTGCAAACTGGAATATCATGGAAACACGTTTCGTAAAACTATAAACTGTATTGGTCTTTGTAGTTTTAGTAAATTTTGACCGAGGGTCGTCTGAATTATACTGGTTAAAATCCACAAACATCCATTTCCCAGGCGGGATTTCAACCTGCAGCTTTATAGACGCTAGCATAATGTCTCAAACAACATGTTTGTCTCGTTCGGCATGCTTTTCGTCTCTGTAGCTTTGAAAGTAGCATTACAATCCAACAAAAATCGTTTCAGCTTGAGCTGTAATGCAGGTTCCTGTAATAAAAAATAAATCGGCAGCTACATTTATACCGCACCCCAGGTGGTGGTGCTAAACGCTCAACATCTTGGAACAAACAAGCATGCAGTTGAAGACAATGAGTTGATATGTATAAACTAGGTGGGAAAACTGGCAACAGCGCGGGACGTTAAAATGATAGAAAAATGAACAGTATTATACGCGTGTGACGCCAAATGATGGTAAAATTGAATGTATATTCACGTGCGCCAAAATGATAGTAATTTGAACGGAGGTCAAATTGATAGGAATTTAAACAATAAAATATTGTGCTTTTAATTGGAGTATACTCGTTGATTTTGTAAAATACATAACCGATAACCATGATATACACTTAACATAATGTAGTTAAGTCCCATAGCTGTGGAGAAAAATCAACTTTAAAACGGATGCCAAATGTTCGTCTTTTGAAAGGATGCCAAATTGATAGAAAGATCTATATATATATATATATATATAGAAATAACTTGAAAACTATCCCCCTCCCACTGGTGCTGTGTAGATGAGATGTGGCCTCCTAATCAGTACCATAAGGTTATTTAAGTAAAGTCACTCAATAAGCTAATAAAAACATAATTGGTAATAAATTAGAAATCAAGAATGAAATAAGAAAATTAGTAATAAGTTTTGGAGTATTTATAATAATGGTCTCATTTTCAATCTGTACAGTCTATCTTCTAGTCGCATATCTCGAACTAACCCCAAAAATATCCACCTTATGCCGTACTAAACGAGAAACTTCCACGGGCTGATGCCTTGATATTGGCTTTGAGTGCTACCTTCCCCTTTCTGGACTAGCACCATTGTGAAGAGAGCAAAAATAACAATCCATTTATCGCCAACTTACTGTCTGCCACTTAAAAGAATTCTTCGACGGAGCAATATCAAACAGCAACTATCTTGCACACAACGGAAAACCACAACTTCCGGTTGCGAATAGAATGAAGATTGTAAGACTGTATTTTACTTCCTTATATGCATGTTTCAAATATCTCTCTTATATTCGTAGGTTTGATTTCTTCATGTATAATATTTTATTCAGTTCCTTTTTGACAAATGAATCAGAGACAAGGAGAATGATACCACAACGAAACCAGGAAATGAGGAAAAGCGATCGTCCTGTAGCTACATCAGAACTGGATAAAAAAGAACCATCCCGCCTTTCCTCTTATACGAACCTACTCCCAATATCCTTTATCCTTATCTTTGTATGTACAGGAGTAGGGTGGGGTCACTTGGCATCGTTTTAGGTACATTTGTCTCAAATTTTGGAACCAGATTTGGTTACCTTTTGTAACTAGATTTAGTTAGTTTTATTCTCTTTTATGGACCTTATTTTTATCTGTAAAAAAGAGTAATATTATTTTGTAAAAATGAGCCCCTTTTTAACCCCTATTTAACATAGCATAAAAGACTACGGAGCTGTTATGAAGCTCATTTTGCAACCCCGATTTAACGTACTAGATATTAGACAGGAATTACAAATACGAGCCCAACCCCTAGCAGAAATTACCTCGTCCTTGCACTAACGCACGATAAAAGAAGGTATGAAGCTCTTTTTCCAGTCTCTATTTAATATAGCAGAAATTTAACCCCCACATGAACCTTTTCGAGCCCTATTTATCACAGCACAGAGGCTACGCCCCTTTTTCATCCCCTTTTTAACATAATAAAAATTTAACCGCATATTCCATAAAAGGCTACAACCTCTATTTAACATAGAAAAGATTATACAGGCAACAGGTTTACAAGCACATTCCAACACAGTCCCTAGCAGGTAATTACATACACAGCACAGAGGCTACAGCCATCCCCTATTTATAAAAGACTACAGGCACTTTTGAAAAAAAAATCCTATTTAACATAGCTAAAATTACACAGGGCTTTCGCCATAAAGTTATACCAATGTTTTGTGTATACTGCTACCTAACCCATTTGGCTCTTTATTTCATGGCCAACACACACACATGGTTTATGAGGAACTTAATCACACGTCAGGGGCCAGCACATACACACATGGTTTATGGAGAACTTAATCTCACGCCAGGGACCAAAACACACAGACACACATAAGGTTACGGAGAACTTAATCTCACCCCAGACACCATTCTCATAAACGAATAAAGCATTATATCGCTAACATTAGTGTCGTCGGTTGAGAATTTATTTAAGAAGTCCTGTAGTGAATAGCCAGATACACGACGTGCTAAATAGAGAAAACAATAGTGTCCACACAATTGGGATAAATCACCTTGAATGCGTCTATTATTCCGAGTATAAAATAAACAGTTTTGTTTTAAAAACCTTATGATATTGTACATAGGGCGGTAGGCCATAGCTATCAAAATATTCTCCCACAGGCATATTAGATATATAAAAAGCAACCCAATGTTCACCAGGCTTATTATTAAGATCTGTATTTACAAAAATAGTTGCAGGAAATATATGAATAAACAGAGGTAGTTGATCTGCAACATATACACCTATAAAATGATTTTTACACAAATTCTGTTGTAATGCCTCATAAAGTTCAAGGGTATTTAACATTTTTTAATTAATATATACTTTTCTCTGGAAATCAATTTCTAGTTCTGAGGAGAATTCGCCGTAAATATAAGCTGTTACAGGAGATAGCAGTTCTTGCTTAAAATGAACTTTCCCTTTCGCTGGGGGTTAGTATGAAATGCAGCACTAGCAGTAGAATCGGGAGTTAAAACAAAAACCAGTAGGGTATAACCATTAGGATATTCGGAAAGCGATATATCATTCTCTTGATTAGAATAATAAATACCAGAACCTGTAAATATCGTAGAATATGCTTGTATATATAGCTTATTATCAAAATCTGGCTGTAGGGGTCTAGATAGAACAGGAGTTCCGTCAACTAACAATGTAAAGAATGACATACTAAAATGCTTAAAATTAAAAGGATTTGTTTGATAAGTGCCGTTGAAAGATGTATTAGTAACAAACCCTATAATAATACGTTTAGGCACTATGCCGGAAAACAGATCTGGAAGAGTGGTGTCCATAATGCCCTGCTGTAAAGTCTCTGTCTTCCCCTGCACCTTTGTTATCGGGTATTTACTCTAAATTTAGGATTTTGTAATACTTTATTTTGTGCTATTCTCACCGTGGGCGACACATCAACCTTTTTCACAAACAGTGTTGCATTTGTAATTACAACTTTCTCCTCAGCTCCAGTCTCGCCCATTAGACAAAATACGGGTTTGGCTGGAATTAGCTTAATACGCAACTGTACACCACTCAATACAAATTTCTCCTGAATGAAAATATCACAATGAATATAGCCCAGTCATTCAAAGGGCTGACTTAACGCTGTGAGAAGTGGGTGTTGTTTAAAACCCTGATTATTATTATCGGCCACACTGTCCATATGACCAGTATCTTTAAACCACATTGCGCTCTGAAGATGACTTGTTTTTGCATTGGTATTATAATTTAATAGTTTTTCAATATATGATCGAAATGGATATGTATGCGAGGAATAGCAAATTAGTTGATTATTCAGATATATTTGGACCTCGCTGAACATTGCTCTGAGAAAATCATTTACAGGACCAATTTTCTAATCGGCAGATGTTAAATCAGAACCGTCAGGTTTAGTAATTTTAGCCTTAATATGTAGCATTGTATGTGGGAAATCAATATAATCATCACCGTGGCCGGGGACTACAAACCCTATGTTTGCATTATCAGATATTGACGCTACAGGCTTATACGGCGCTGTTTTATTACCTATAATACTAGTTTGAGCGGGCAGATCCGCAAATACATTTAATTCTGATTTCATACCCTCACACTGCATTTTCTGATATTAATATACACATTAGATTATTTTTAATACCGTATTAAGAAAATGTAGTTTTACACATACAATGCCATATTGGAAAGGAAGTGGATTACCCGTGCTGTCTCTTAAATCAATAATAATTTGATCAAACTGTTTACGTTGTACGGGGACATAATGAGGATTTTCAAAAATATGCACATTACTAGCACCATACTCTTTAATATTTGTATGTATAATACGAAGTAGTGGAGCAACAGTATCATCAACGAGTTGAGGTTCTACAATATCACTATAAATATACATGTATACGGGTAGCGATTTTGAAGTTCGGGCGGATAACGTGCATGATGGACTAGTGCAACATTGTCTTGCTGTATATAATCAAAACCCAGCATTCGGGCTAATTCGGCTGATAGGCGTACTTCTTTTACACTCTCATCATCTTTTCTTACTTTACTAACTTCAATGCGTTTTACCGAAGCTTTAACTTTTAATTGTAAATTCAATTTATTGCTTTTATAGTTAATTTGAGATAGAATATCGTCAACGTGATAATTATGTCCGGGTATTATTTTAGTTCAATTCCAGCTTTCTTTATCCGAGCCCCTGTAATATATATTATTAGTATATTTGGAAATATTTTAAATGACCCTGTATAATGTACTTCAAGAACAGCTGTTTCCAACACCCCTTTCTCCAGCACGAGAGGCTGGTATCATTTTGTAGTATAACATGCTAGAGTATATTGCGGGAAATAATCCATAGAACTGTTACTGGGTAGTGTGAGGTAAAAACTAGTACACTGCTCCATAATCAACCGAAAATATCTCTCCTCTTCGCCCTCTTTTTCCTTACACCACCACCTGTTTGCTTACTTTTACGTTTTTTCCTCCCTCCAACACTTGATTTATTCTATTTTGAGTTATTTATTTTTTAAATAACTTTTTGCCACTTGCGAGTGCACTTTTAAAGCCTCTTCAACAGGTCTATTACTATTTAGTACGTCTTCTACTACATTAATACCACCAGGCAACAATTCTTTACCAACAGTTTTTGTACCTTGTTTTAATAATTAAAATACACTACGAAATAAACCACCAAGAAAACTACCTATACCATAAACTTCCTGGCCCCGACTTGATGTAAATAATATTGCAAATAAGGATCATTCACTATTTTCAGCTTGATACACAAATAGAACCCTAGTCTATAATATTCTATTATTATTATTACCATCCCTTTAAGGCTCAGGAAAAGGTCTTATTTCCATTTTATAACACACACATCTACGTTGCCTCTTAACAGCGGGCAGTATGGACTCCAATGTTTATGCTCTTTCAATGGAATATTATAAGATTGCCAATTACCTAATTCTAAATTACAAAATGCACATCTTACAATATCCGGTAATCTAACAAAATAAAATCCATTCTGCAAGTGTGCGTGGCGGAACATTCCTTTGCTAACCATTCATTAAATAGGATACATGAATCCATGAATTAAATGAAGTAGGATTGCCCCGCCACCGAACAAGTATTCGTTTACCTTTAGCTTCTAACATTTCGTCTATTTCGTAAACTTTGGGTAGCGGCACCGCTTGTATTTCTTCTTCATAAAATGTACCCGCAATCAGATTACCATTTATATCCTCTAATACATAAACCACTTTCTTTTCCTAATACTTTATGTGTTTTATTTTAAATATTTCCAATGTCCAATTTTCTTTGTACCCTTTTGCAAAATGTCGTGTTTCCTTAGTAATTCGTACAGTATCCCCTTCTTTATATTTTTTACCTTAAAACTAGCACTAGCCGGTTTCGCCATTCTATTCCACACTTGTTGAAACGTGTCTTTATTCACAAGAGCGGGGGATAATTTATGGGCCGAATGCGGTCTAGAATTATATCCATGAACTAGTTTCGCTAATATATCAATATAACGATATGTTTCTTTAGAAGTAAAATATTTAAACATTCTTTGCTTCAGAGTGCGATTTAGACGTTCTACGAGGCTTGCCTTAATATATGGGTCTTCGGGCTTAATATATGAAAAAAGAATATTATATTTATTGAGGAACGTTTGAATTTTTTTATTTAGAAACTCTGTGCCTTTTTCTGGTTGTAGCCGTATTGGTTTACGACGGGGGCTAGATGCAAACATTTTCTTAAATGAATCTTTAATATGTTCACGTGTTTCACTACGTCTATTCAAAGTTTAATCAACGTTACGCAACGTTTATACAACGTTTAGGGAGAAGCTAAATTAAACCTTCGGGACAAATTTCGTACCTTTCCCAAAAATCTCTACTTACAACGAATATTTGAATCTGTGAAGATGAACAGAATAAATAATATAAGTTTCTCAGACCGAAGCCTAGTACTTTTTATGGTTGATTCCAGGAAAAATCCTTTGATTATAGGATTTTAACCTGGAATCAACCCTAAAACTGTAATTTCAATTAAAACATATCGTACTGAACATTGCAATACTAGGCTTCGGTCTGGGAAACTTACATTATTCTGTTCATCTGCACAGATTTAAATATTCGTTATAAGTAGGGATTTTGGGGGAAACGTACGAAATTTGTCCTGAAAGTTAAATTTTACTTCTCTCCAAACGTGATCCATGACGTGGCAATCGAACAATCGGGTGTCGGATTCCCGCTGGGAGGAGTTGAAACAACTTTACCTAGGGGGTTTTCAAGGGTTTTCCGTCAATCACACAAGACAAATGCCGGGATCACCTACTAAACAGGCCCTGGTCGGGTACTTTCTTACATTCTCTCAACCACCCTTTCTGTGCCTGAAACCAAGATGCCTGAAGGCCATAAAAACTTCAAACTCAACTCCGCACAAGATTCACACACAAAACGGTTTCCTTCACCCTAACCAAAAGATAGAAAATCCTAGACAGTCGCGAAAACTCGTTTTTTTAATGAGAATCCATTCTTCAATTCAGACCCTTTTCGCAGGTTGAGTGGTAAGACTCCCTACCTTGTAATCAATGGGTCCCGGGTTCGATTCCCGGTGGAGATACAAAGTCCAGAGCCCACGGTAAACTGTTGGTCCCGTCCTTATTACATATTCATCCGATGGAAAGCAATGTCAAACCACTATCGGTTCACGTGCCCAGGAACCTTCCTTAGGGCACAACACACATCACCATCATCACATAAATAAATAATTAAAGTTGAGAGAATTGTAAAAAACTGAGTGTTGGTCACCTTCACCCCATTCTGTGATAGTTTTTCCAGTGACCGTAAACAGGTGCGATACATTATTAACATTAATTTCAGTTAACAACCATAATGGCCAAGTACTGGCTCCACACCAACTTTTGCACCAGAAATCCCGCCACGCAATAACTGCCTACCATAATACTAAATAAACATATTTTCTCTACTGTGATTACCAATGTTTCCTCTTTCAACATGGGTGCATCTATCTATGGCTAACACCTGTATGTTATTTTTAAAAGCTTCATCGATACATAACTGCGCTTCCTCTACCTACTAACGATGTAGACAATGGACATTGAATGTATGTGTTCAACACTGAATAACTGAGTCTCACACAATTTGAAACAGTCAATGAGAATGCAGCCTGCTTCTGAACATCGAAACGATTTAGTATAAACATGAATTGCACGATCCACTCATCAAAAGCCTTATTTATTTTAAGTGGACCCGAGTGGACGGAAACTGGTACCGTCACCCTAATATGAATTTATACATAACCACACTGGAGAAAAACAATACCTGGCAACGTAAATGAGTTGCTATTTGACTTTTTCTGTCTGTCCGCCCTCTTTTTAAATTTAAATTTATTTATGGCTTTTAGGCATGTTTGTCACAGACAGGATAGCATATCATAGGACGTGGGATCGAGGCCGGCTAGGACCTACTTTGAAGATGCCGTCCAGGTAATAGGAGGGCAGGCTGCTCGGAGTGAACCCAGGAGAACCTTCCAAATGTGAAATAATACTCTACCAACAGGGTTATGGTTGCTTGATCACGCTACTACTCTTCGATTATACTTTTGACACTTTCACCAACGTGTACAAAAGCAAGTTTTTTTCTCGTGTACAAGGGCAATTTAATAGCATTATTTACATAGCCAATAAGCTGCTTCTGTACTATCTGTAACCTAACACCATAGAATGGACCAGTTCTTTACACTCTTCACTACTGATTTCCAGGTATCTTCTTCATGCGACAGATATTATAATGCATGAAACATCTTGCACATTATACATGATGAATAAGTGCGTTTTGCTACTGAAATATAGCGTATTGAAATTACATCTCCTTAACCACTTGATCTTGTTTACTACTGATTTCCTCGGATTGGCGAATACTTAAGCACATATAACTGATAAAACAAAGGAAAATAACATTATATTCACATGATGTAATTCCCTTTTTCTAGTATATTTCCTTTCATCCCTTCTCAAACTAAACCGCCTTTCGTCTCCTCCACACCGTTGGAGTAAAGTCAGCAGACAAACAAAGAAGAAGCGCCTTCCGTTAAGACTTGAGAGGACAAAAGACAAACGATTATCGTAGGCATTGTGTGAATGTCAAATATAAGTGCATTTTTATCAAGAAAAAATTATATTATATAACACCTAGTGAAGTTTAAGCATAACTATTACTGAGAATTGTGCTTCGGTAGATTAGGAAAACTCACAAACATTCAACGTTGAATAAACGTTTAATCAACGTTGTGCTTTACATCATTTTAGAAGGTTTAAGAGCATAATTTAAATTCAACGTTTAATAAACTATTAATACTGGTCATTATTTAAACGTTTATTAAATTACGTTGATAAAATGTATAATTCAACGTAACCAAATACAACATTGTCAAAATGCAACGTTTTCTACGTTTATAAAACGTTAATTCAACATTGTGTGCTGTGTTAGTATTGTCAATAACATGAACACTGACTTGAATATATGGTACTTATAGGACGGAACCATAGATGGATACCCGGATACTATAATAAATACATTAAAGTATACTCATAAGCAGGCAATTACAATTGGTCTTGACCTTAATTTTTCTAATTGTGAGATTAGCTTTCTGGAAACAGCAATAGAACAAACACACACATACTTCTTAAAATGTTCAACAAAGTGGCTCCAGGCATTCAATTAATGTCTCCGTCAAATGCTTTTCTTCAAGGTGCTACCCTCTCTACTGAAGCTAGGAGATTCTTATTAATTGAGAAATAACTATACTTAAGATGTGTTCCTCACGTCTTTCATCGATCTCTGCACATACAGCATTTTATTTATTAAAATCTTCTTTTACAATACCAAGGTTATTATATTTTCTGCGTTGTTCGCCTTCTTGGAGAGAAGATAATCTACTCGAACGTTAAGATAAAACTATTAAATCTGATTTAGAATCCATCCTCAATTGTTTCCTTCCTGATCAGAAATAGCATCAGGCTTCACTCCCAGTCAATTTTGGAGGATTAGGCATTCGTTGCGCATTAGATTTGGCTACTCCCGTCTTCTTGGCGTCATTCTATGTTTCCCGATACCTGATAGATTCACCTCTCCAAAACGATATCAGTTCTCCTGGGAATTCTGAAATTGAGGCTTGTTCTTCAACATGGCCATTATTAGGTGGGTTATGCTTACCCGAACTTGATACTAGATCAAAGCAATTCACATGGAACGAATCCATTATCAAATCACACCTCTCCTTTTTACTTCAGTCTGCAGATAATTAAAAAGACAAAGCCAGAATAATTGCCGCTTCTTCCTTCGAAGCAGGTACTTAGCTAAAAGCTCTAGCTTCGCCCCTCTCGGTCTTCACCTAAGAATCTTTCCGAATAGCAATTGTTATTCGCCTGGGTACAGATTTGTAAAAGTCATAAATGTCAGACATGTAAGAGTGAAATAAATAAAAAGGATTACATGGCCTTTCTTGTTCCAAAAGCGCTGGTAGACACCCTTGTCACTCTAATGTTAATAACATTATAATGAGAGCGCTAATCTCAGCTGGCATTCTTGCAGTACTAGAACTTATTGGATGTATTACCAGAACAGACGGTAAAAGACCAGATGGGATGACTGTTACCCTGGAAGAGAGGCAAAGCGTCAGTTTGGGACTTCACTTGCTCAGATACGTTCGATCCTTCCAACCTCTCTTTTTCCTCAATCCAGGCGGGAAACATCGCCAGTCGAAAAGAAACGGAAAAAAGAAGAAAATAATAATCTTGCACAGAAGTACCATTTCGTAGCCATTGCTATCGAATCCAGTGGTTCATGAGGAAAAGAAGGCCTCAACTTCATAAGGAAAATAGGTAAGTGTATCACACAATTAACTGGTGATGTTAGGGGAAACACCTTCCTAATTCAAAAAATAAACATGGCAATTCAAAGAGGTAATTTAACCTCAATCCAGGGAGCCATACCCAAAGGCAAAGAATCATAGATGTATTCCTGCTGTAATTTTGATTTATTTGACGGAACTTTCGTCACTTTCCATAATTAGAAGTAGCTAACTGTTAACATGAAGCCTACTGTTGTAGCAGATGAAATGTTTCCTGATGGAGCTGGACTATACGTGGAGATGGAAGAGGCAGAAAATTCTAATGCCCTATTAGTTTATTTGGCGGCAAATGATGCCGACTTTTACAATGTTTTCGAAGATATATTTGATGATGACGATCTCCAGTGATTATGATGGTGGCCTTCTGAATTTGTAACAAGAATGATCCCCATTTCCAGTTTTGTTATAACCGTTAAATTTATATTTTATCTATCTCTGATTTGATAACACTTCGGAAGCCTATTGAGAATTATCGGAAATTAATGCTTCTATATTGTTAATTTCAATCCAAATGTTATGTATGTAATGAAATATTAAATAAATAATTACTATTGCTATCTATAAAACATTATAGAAATAAAAATTATTGATTCATTTTACAAAAATAAGTATATTCTAAGTCATTCTCCCACTGCAACTACTTGCATCAACAAACTCCTAAAATGGGCTCGGACCTAAATTTAAGCAGTATTCTGTATAAAATCCTGAGTATTGCAAGATTATTCTACTGTTCACATTCAACATAACACAAATCTTGTTGGCATTAATTAGCAGTTGCAAATGTTTTAATGACGCAGAAAAGACCAAACCAATTACTGGACATAATCTACATTAACGTTTACGAAGGACAGAAACGAACAGCCGAGCTTCTAAAGACGGCACCTACAGTTTCGGGAAGCATGGGTGGTACCTAGAAACGAGAACCTGACCGACTTCATTCCAAGATCTCCCCGATCCTATCCTGGTCCGTTTATAATACCCACATTAACAAAAATCAGTATTTCCATTATTTGAGCTCAGTAGAATATAGTGTCACTATCTTGTTCAACGCTTATGGTCGCTGGCATTGGCAGAGTATATAATCAAAGAAGATTATTAGGCTATTGGTTATTATAATCTGTTTACTTATGACTTTCAGGCATCTCTAACTCAGGCGTGAGTAGACTAGGGGAGAGGATTGTAAAGATAGCGGCCAAGGCTTTATTTAAGATTTTATCCTGGCATTCGCCTGGTGAAACTAAGGGAAACCTTGGAAAACTCAGTCAGGATGATCGGTCGCGGGATTCAAACCCGCCTACCTATCTACAAGTTAATTGACTTCTTGTGACTGTTTATATAGAATTTTTACGATGACAGTGTGAGCCTAAGATGCCTAAAATCCATAAATCAATTCCATCCGGGTCCCCATGAATTCCCTGAGAATAACATGTAGCTCTTCGGAAGTTTGGGACTCTTTCATAAGGAAGTACCCATTCCTCAGATCGCGATGGCTCAGTACTGTTTAAAAAAAAATAATCTAAAATTAAAGAAAATAAAATCTTAGACCAATTATCCTGTTAAGATTTATTCTTTCAATCACTTCCACCAAACGAACCCAAGGATAGAGCTGTAATCAAAGCAACACCTCCACATCCTTAACTATTGGGCATACCGGTAATAAAATATTTGTCTGATGCTCTGTGGACGTATTTTGGAAGGAATATTATTTCGGAGAATTGCATAACCATAATTCTCAGAAGATGTATTGATTTATTAACTTCTTAAACGATCTTCTAAGGACTGACAGCCAGTTTTTGGAAAGTAGGCTTCGAACCACTTCGTTCAATGGACTGCAGCAGGAACTGAATCCGTGACCAAGCGCACAGAAAGCAAACGTGCTAACTTCTCGGCCATTCCGAGTTCTTATTGTCATTGTGTTGAAGAAATTACACCGCTTCGGACGTGCAGATTACTTCCTAATGTTGTGTGTGTGTGTTTTTTTTAGATTGTACTTTGTTAAACTTAATTGAAATAATTTATGACCTTCAGGCATCTAAGGCTCAGGTCGAGATCAGGGAAGAGAAAGGATGTAGGTAGGTAACGACTAGGGTTTAAGTTGAAGGTGCGATTCGAGCATTTGTCTGGTGTGACTGACGAAAAACCCTGAACAAACGTCAGTCAGCATGTTCGGCCACTGGGATGAACTCACGACCTCCTGAATGCTAAGCCAACGCCGTGCCACTGAGCTACGACAGCTCGCTTGTGGTTATACTTTGTGCTTTTTCTCTTCAATTACCATGAATGGGACTCCAACTTGTCACATTTCGGTTACTAGTGTGGCATTTTAACGTCTGGAAACGCCGTGTTTACCTTAAAAGAACCACAATGGTCAATCTCCGACACAATATGTTAGATCAGATATAGACTTCTCACTACCCTTCCAAGGCGAATGACACGAATGTCTGACGTACGTTGCGTCATACATCGTTTATTAAAATGCAATAAATGAAACCTTTTTAATATATAAAAAAAGTAGAAAATCAACTAAAATGTATCTCGTCCTTCCCTTACACTTTCACTAATTCATGAGAGCCTGATTTAGTTTTCGAATCATATTCTCCATTGAAAACACAGCTTCAGTCCTGTAAACACGAATCTTTTGTTGATATTAACACCATCACAACAAATGCATTCCTATCTGAAACTAACTGTAATACTGAAACGAAAATAAAATACAGAATTATTCTGCAAAGCCATGATTTAAGAGATACATTTACTCATCTCAGCTAGATTTATTTACTTGAACTGAAAACAGGGTTTAAACTTCGCTGGGTGTGACAGCAGAAATGAACGTAGTAGAGGTTAGATGTAATTGGCGTAAACAATTTTTTGCCAAGTCTAGTGGTAGAACATACAATTTTAACTTATTTTCACAGTAGTCTTCGTGCATAGTAGTAGTATTTTGGTAAGGAACCTCAAAACTGAAAATACATGTTTCTGTATATTATGAATAATATATATAGTGTGCGTCAAAATTCTCAGGACATCATTTTATTTATTGAATGGAAAGGAAAATGAAATATCTTAGAACTCCATGTAAGAGTTAGGATGGTCACAATTTAAAAATCTGTCACCTTGGATGAAAGTTATTTTTTTTTCTATTTTACGTACTCTATTGGATATAATAAAAAAATAATTTTCTTGGGAGTACATTGTAATAATCTGATGTGACATACTGTATGTATTGCTCTTCCAAAGTTGCGAACACGACACGTTAATGCAACTACTTCCAAATTAACATGTGGAATGTAGCTATTGATGTGCCCCTCTTGCCGAATAGAGCAGTAAGCTTTTGCTACAATCATTATAAATAAATGTATACGAAAATGAGTTAAGATGCAGTAATTGTATCACAGCCCTCCACGATTTCTTGATAAAGGCAGTATTTGTACGGTACGTCGAAATCCAATGACCAGAAAATTAAATATAGAGTCATTGGCAAACTCTTACCCCATAACTGTTGTGGAGGTCCATCTTGTTCGAAATAAGAAATCTGAAGTCAAAAGGGAACACTGTATCTTACAAGAAACAATCACCATATGACAGAATCCGATTTTGATGAAAATTTGCATTTAGGAGCAGTACCTAGGTAAACCTTCATAGCCAAAATTATACCCGCTATGGTCAACAAATTACAAGGAGATCGAAGAAAGATGTAATGTAGGAGGGAAGTGAATCGAATAAGGAGTAAGGAAAACTCTATTTTCACAAACTGTTAAATATATTGAGAGCAAATGGCTATTAATAGATACTGGACAGGAGGCGATACATGGCGGAGTGACATCAATAACCGCCATCTCAAAAACCAGCTACTTTGGCTATATGCTTCATATTTTTTTTAAAAAATATTAAGTGGTTCATGTGATATATCAACTTGTGATGTAGTTCACCAAGAAACCCAATGACGAAGTTAGTTTTGACATAACTCTAATCCTGTGCAATAAAATAATATGTGAAATTAACCTGGAGAATGTCACTTTCACCTAGTATTAGGATTTCTTAAAATTGGGACTTAATCTTTCGTTAGTGTATTTTCAACTTTATAGTGCACTTCATGATGTGACCATAAAGATCATATTTCCCAACATAATGGTACCTCTTCTGTAGCAGTTTGGTTTTCGTTTCTTCAACGGTTTCAACAGAAAATATTTTTCCGTTATTGGACTCTCACATTCTCCAGGTCTATTTCACGTGTCATTTTGTTGTACATTAGAGTTATGCAGAAACAAATTTCCTCATTGGGTTTCTTGGAACATTCCAACACAGATTGATGTATCACATGAACCACTTACTACTTAAAAATTTTGAAGCATAGTCAAGATAAGATGGCTATAATTGTCGTTATACCCTCCAGCATGTATCACCTCCTGTCAAGCATAATAGCCATTTGCTTTCAATATATTTAACAGTTAGTTAAAGATATGGAGTTTTCTTTATACTCTGTATTCGATTTACTACTTCTCTACATTCCATTATTCTCGGGTTCCCTTGTCGTAATTTGTCGACATTACTAGCTATAATTTTCGCTATGAATGTATACCTGGTCACTGTCGACATACGATTTTTCATCAAAATCGGACCCTTTCACCTGGGGAGTGTTCCTTGTTGTAGCGTTTCCAGGTTGGAATGGGAACTGAGGATGCTGTCAATGAATAAGCATCCGATAATACTAGTAGTCCATATTCCATATCACGCCATACCGTTTAAAACTGACAAGACTTCGGATGATTCAGTCAATTATGGTTGCTGTTTTTCCACTAATCGTGGTTACGACGTAAAAATTGATCCCTTTAGAGAATAAAATGTCCTGCCCGTATGAACAATCTCGCTGATGTTGGTTTAAAGTCCAGTTGAAGAGCTCGACACGTATATCAGAATCCTCTGATAGTTTCTGCTGCATGCATATAGATGTTGAATTTGTGTCATTTATTGGTAGCAAGAATAATGTTATTCCTGCTACCAATAAATGAGATTAATAAGATTTTTAATGTTACCCATTCGTATTGTTAAAATGGATGACTGGATCGTATCACATTCTGTTGAGAAACGTCGTGTCCTTCGTTGTGTATTCCTGGCAAACGGCAACAAACTCACTATTAGTGTAGGTTCTACGAGCTATATAATGAAAGAAAGCTGCACTTTCTGATGAAAGCATGCCCCTTTGCACAGTGATTCATGATACTATTAGAAGTGATTTGATTCGCAGCACCCTTCTTCTCAGCCCTTAGGATTCAGGATGGCGGCCAATTTATAACTGAGGTTTAGTAAACCAAAGTTCTTGCACGTTTTGCCTATTTTACATTGTGACATGCACATACAACACAATTCTCAATCACTTTTTTGCTAGTTTTCACCGCCATACATTTTACGGAGTTATATTTACTAAGTTATAACCTTATGGAGGTCTTTTATAGGGGAACCTGGGGTAAAACGGGGTAAGGAAGCGTAGGGTAAAACGGTATTATAAATTCACATTTGTTTTTGCTAATTATTAGTCAATAATTTACAACCTGCTTGATTACATTGTTAAACAACGACGTATGGAAGTGCTAGTAGTTTAATGCTCCTTATATTTTGTCTTTCGATTCAATAATTATTACACATGATTTCAGTTGTGTAGTTTAATAGTAAATCTATTGCTATTGCAACAGTGTAGTATTGGTATCTTAGTACGTTTCCCGTTTTGTCCCACGTTCCCCTACAATTAAATTAACGGATTTTAAAGTTAAAAGTATGTACGTATTTAGTGCCTTGAAATCTAAATACAGAGTGTTTCAATTTAAACGAAAATCTTACTGAATAAAAATTTTTATTTAATAAAAGAACATTTCAAATTCCAATACAAATTTGTAGAAGAAAATTAACATTTTATTTAATAAAAGAATAAGACAAAAGTAGTTCTCCAAAACAGCTGAATTTAATATTCTAATATAATAGTAATCTTTTGCGTAACTTGCATTTCGAACATGTTAAACATTTATTATGTTGGGTTAAATGTCTCAAATGATTGGTGCACTCAACAAAAACGACACTTGTTAATTTATCTGTAGCTCGTCGTTTTCATTGTAGTAGGTAGAGTTGTGGTTGTAACACCCACCTTTATCTAATCTACATTGAAGTGTGCACTGGGGAACTGACCCCACGGCAGGAACATCGTGTGTTGCATCCTGTTTTGCACACACATACTTTCAGGAATACTAGATCTTTCCAAATCTCAGGGAGCCTGGACCACACTGGTTTGCATTTTCCATATTTATAATTCCATCCTCATGAAGATGGACACTCCGGATTGGCTTCAGAGTTGCAGGCATTACCCCATTTTTGACCTACCTGATACGCTGCTCTCAAAATATGTTGATGTAAAGCTGCACTAGTAGGTGGTAGGGCCACAAGTAGTTTGTTCTTGTTAGCAAATTAGTCTTTTCTTTTTTTATTAACACAGTGACTAGCAGTGTGCGTGTCATAGAGTAGGACTGTAAATCGTTCTAGAGTTGTCAAGACGTCCGCAGACAGTGAATGAACTGGCCGTGAAAGGGCTTTAAATGCATCTGTAGCAGCTGGGTACGTTGCCCACATATTCCAAGCTATTTTCTTTCCCTTCGAAGAAAAATATGAAACCGTGCCACTGCCACTAAATGCGTGGAACCCACGTAATGGTTCTGATTTATCGTCTGCAAGTACCTTTGTAATACTATGCACAGCTACATATCGTCTTCTAGCTCCTACTCCACTCAGAAGCCAAAGTTCCTCCAATCCCATTGCTTCCATCATAGAGAAGTATGAAATGCAAAGCACTAAGACATCAGTATCGGAAGCTCGAACTAGCAGTTGCTTTGAGTCATGCTGAACCATATCTTTGGCATGCAATATGATGCGGCATCTGCTTCATCCATGTGGCTACTGATCTTTCCTGCAAGTGATGTTGATACATTTTTTGAAGACACTATAGTATCACCAACATTTGTTACAATATGTACACTGGTCATTTTTGTTAGAATCATTTCGCAGAAAGGCCAGTTTCCCGATAATTTCCCTTCGGGAAGAACTTGGCGACGTATGCTTTTACTTCTATTCTGACGTTCAATAACTTTCAAACTGTTTGGCACGTACAGATTCCATACCACATGAATTCTTGAGACATTTCGTGAAGTACATTGATTGATTAAGTAAGCTTCAATGGATTTATAATAGTCTGAACGTTTTGGCTCCTGGTTGCTGCCGATTTTCATGTACCTCTATCTATCTATCGGCTCTATCGTAGACTATTGAGTTAATATTATTTTCTGCAGTGCCAACACCACTGGATAAACTTTCGAGCTTCGCTGCTGGGTCAGCTTTTGAAACAGGGCGAATCTGACCATTGACACTCAAAGAAGGCGGACACTTTTGATTTTCGTGCTTGAAAAACTCTGAGAGATTTATATCACGTTCTCAACTGACAATGAAGAGTCTTTGGAAAAGACACATGTTAGTAGTTAATGTTTTTAGGGCTGTGCTGTTTGACGGTCTTGCACATTTCTGAGAAAATATTCTTATGTTCATTTTATGTATGGGGTCATATACAGACTTTTTCACATCAACAAATCGTTCACGCACGAAACATTAGTACATTTCTTTCCATCCTTCTCAGCACAACGCAGAGCTTTCACGCCTTCATCTTCAGCTATGAATCGGTTACCCATAGATACTAAGTTAGAACTGCGTTCTAAAAATTTGTTTCCTAGTTGCACAAAGCACTCCATAAGGGAACAACATTCATTGTGTTAATGAAACAAGAAAACACCTACTTGCTAACAAGAACAAACTACTTGTGCAGCTTTACATCAACATATTTTGAGAGCAGCGTATCAGGTAGGTCAAAAATGGGGTAATGCCTGCAACTCTGATGCCAATCCGGAGTGTCCATCTTCATGGGGACGTAATTATGAATATGATAAACGGGAACCAGTGTGGTCCATGCTCCCTGAGATTTGGAAATATCTAGTATTCCTGAAAGTATGTGTGTGCAAAACAGGTTGCAATACACGATGTTCATGCCGTGGGGTCAGTGCCCCGTGCACACTTCAATGTAGATTAGGTAAAGGTGGGTGTTACAACCACAACTCTACCTACTACAATGAAAACGACGAGCTACAGGTAAATTAACAAGTGTCGTTTTTGTTGAGTGCACCAATCATTTGAGACATTTAACCCAACATAATAAATGTTTAACATGTTCGAAATGCAAGTTACGCAAAAGATTACTATTATATTAGAATATTAAATTCAGCTGTTTTGGAGAACTACTTTTGTCTTATTCTTTTATTAAATAAAATGTTAATTTTCTTCTACAAATTTGTATTGGAATTTGAAATTTTCTTTTATTAAATAAGAATTTTTATTCAGTAAGATTTTCGTTTAAATTGAAACACTCTGTATTTAGATTTCAAGGCACTAAATACGTACATACTTTTAACTTTAAAATCCGTTAATTTAATTGTAGGGGAACGTGGGACAAAACGGGAAACGTACTAAGATACCAATACTACACTGTTGCAATAGCAATAGATTTACTATTAAACTACACAACTGAAATCATGTGTAATAATTATTGAATCGAAAGACAAAATATAAGGAGCATTAAACTACTAGCACTTCCACATATTGTTGTTTAACAATGTAATCAAGCAGGTTGTAAATTATTGACTAATAATTAGCAAAAACAAATGTGAATTTGTAATATCGTTTTACCCTACGCTTCCTTACCCCGTTTTACCCCAGGTTCCCCTATAAAAGACCTCCATAAGGTTATAATTTAGTAAATATAACTCCGTAAAATGTATGGCGGTGAAAATTAGCAAAGAAATGGTTGAAAATTGTGTTGTATGTGCATCTCACAATGTAAAATAGGCAAAACGTGCAAGAACTTTGGTTTACTAAACCTCAGTTATAAATTGGCCGCCATCCTGAATCCTAAGGGCTGAGAAGAAGGGTGCTGCGATTCAAATCACTTCTAATAGTATCACGACCCACTGTTCAAAGTGACATCTTTTCATCATAAAGTGCAGTTTTCTTTTACGTAGACCCTGCACTATTTCAAGATTCTTTCATATATAGCAGTTGCCAGGTGACCGCTTCGTGGTTTGTCTTCAACAGACCCAGTTTCTCGAAAGTTGAATATCACATATACTTCAGCGTTCTATATAATTGTGAACTTCGTGTTTGTCAGTTGTTGGCATCTGCAACTATGATACGTAAGATGGGGTTGACAAAGGATGATCTCCAGTTCCCTGAGACAAAAATGGTTATTTTAACTTTCTATATGAATACTCTTTAAACACAAATAAAGTGTGTCAAACCTGATTTTACCAGTGCATTTATCAGAAAATTCTAGTTTTATTTCTTATTCAACATGAAACAATTCCAGTTACCTTAATCCAAGACAGCATATTTCAGAATGACCGCCATGTCCTATAAGTATTCTAAATGCATCGACACTTCACACATTCTCTGATAAAGTGGATACACATATATTCGTTTTCGACATTAAAAGGTACACTGAGACTTTGAGTCACCGAAAGGTAAACAAAGAAAAAAGTTTTTACAAACTTTGAAGTTTATGCCAAATGTTATTCAGTAACTAGCAAAAAGTTCTAATCATTGTTTATTTATATTTAAATATTGCAAAGAAAATTAAAACCACTTAAATATTTGACACAAATGAATGTTAATAATTTAGCAGATAAGTGAGCCATGATTTTGACACTGAGACGCCTTCGTGAACAAACTCCAGCAAATTTAGACTTTCAAAAACTTTTATCTGTGGTATCATTAAAAAAACTGCAGAAAAGATGGAATAAAGTCCAAGACTTACGAGCATAGAATATAAATAATATCACCTGGAATATAATTATTCTCTTACTCTGTTTAACTGGTAGCCCTATATTTAATTTCGTAAGCCAGAAGGAAGATCTTTGCACCTCTAACAACATGGAATTACTCTAAAATCATTTGATCCGAATTCAATTTTAGCACCTATTTAAACGATGCAATTAAATTTTAAAATATCATGAAACAGCAAATGTCAACGGAGAATTAGATTTTTGCTTCGTGGAAAGATGACAGAAATTCTACATATAGTAGTTTATTTGTAACTGAGCGTGGTTTCTGGCATGTAATTGTATATTCATGTTATTCATCACAACAGTTTCATGACTTCTTCTTTCAAGGCTTCCACTGCACCTCTCCTCTTTCCTTCCTCTTCCTAATTTGGTATCGTCATGTTCTCTCTTATTCCACTCTTTTTTTGTTTAGAAAGAAAGGATGTCGAAGGAAGGTTTTTGTACATAATTATAAGAGAGAACTGAAAACAAAAGAAGATTTATGTCCAACTAAAATTTCAATTATGTTTTTCATCAGATCTGTCTATCTCCAACTCTCCCTCTCTCTCTGTTATCCTTTCTTTCATATGTTCTTTCTTTCCTCGTTTTCTTTAATTTCTTTCATTGTTATTTCTTTTTTCGAAACTTACATTTTTGTGCCAGAGGTAAGACACATATTTTAAGCAAATTATCTAGAGCCATCATTGTATGGAACTTTTGCTGGTGGCATTAACACTGTAGTTATTTTTATCAATTTTATGCCCAGTCGAATAGTCACAGAATTTGTAGTGTCTTACTAAGGAGTGCTGCAAATCTCTTGATAGAGAGTTTTCCTTAGTTTTCAGTCACTCAGGCAGGTCGATTTTTAAGATACTTCTTTGAATATGTGCCATAATTTATTTATTGATGTACTTCCTCAGTGAACAGAACATCCCAGATCAAGTGGATAAAATATTCCAGATCTGGTAAAACAATAATTGAAGTTTTGAAATCGCTAAATTTGGGAAATCCAATAGAAGATGCTGAAAGAAGTATCAATTGTAGTAATCCGGTATTGAAATGAGGAAACAAAGTTATGCAGTCAGGTCCTAAAATTAAGTTTTGAAACAGAGAATTTAAAGATTAAAAGTTTATTATTTATTTACGTCTTATTTTACCCGGCGAAGTTAAGGCTATCACGGCCTTTTCTGATCGTGACAGCGATCGTTGTTTTGGTGGTGGCCTAAGTAGCGATCGCATGGATTCCCGGCGAGCGAAACGACGACGAGAAATATTTTATAACTCTGGGTGTTTATATTCTTGATAAGAATAAACTTCACAAGGCTGTCAATAGACAAAACGATTCATCCATTCAATAAATTAATTTAAGTATGAAGATCGACACTGAACAACTAGTGTTTAAGGAGACGAGAGTAATCATGGATCACTTGAATTGAAATTTCAAGAATGTTTCTTGGATTTAGTACATTTTCCTTTTACGAACAAAATGTTTGTTAAAACATTAGAAACGTGATGCATAAGAAACACAATAAAATAAAAAAGACTGATAAATGAAAAATTTTAAATTTTTCTTTATAGATTTCTTAAAATTAATGAGTATAATGATGAAACACTATTCATGCAAACGCTAAAGTTTCTCGTTATACGTATGAGTATGACAACTTAATATTAATACGTAAGCGTATCGAAATGTTCTAATAATGATCTTACAGTACAAGAGTCTATTCACATTCATCATGAAGTAGATTTCACCATTCAAGCTGTTTCTCCTCTGTGACTTCGTGTTATCAATTCTATTTTTGAGGTGTACTTAATGTATATACGATGAATTTATGTTTCTTCTGTGCTTGCAGTGCTGGCTAAATATAATTTCTCTGTGTGAGAAAATTATGAAAAATATCACCTGTGTGAGTTACTAAAACTACCTTGAGAACAAAATAAACGACTACGACGAAAATGAAAAATATTAATTGTACATGAAATTATATATGCATACGGTATGTTAGCAAAAGAATATAAGATTTACGCTCGCTATCCAACGGATATACAAGTTCTTCCTTTGATAAAGATAAGATAAAATGAAGTGTATGGGCGGTAATTCTTCCTATGATGATTACAAAAACAGACCTGTTTGTAACCGAGTTTGATGACGTAAGTGTAAACGAGGATTAAGGCTATGTCACTGATCGAGGTTGATGACGTTAGTGTGAACAAACCTTAAGGTTGTGTTACTGAGCAGAGTGTGAACGACCCTAAAAGTGACTGCCGCTTAAGGTTGATGACTGAGTAGGACTGTCGTTTAAGACTGTGGTAGTGGCCTCATGGTTTACTTTAAATTGTTTGGGGAAGAAGAGAGAGTGTGCTTTTACACATGTTTCTCTCTTGGTATCTTGAGCTATACTGCAGATTTTGTAACCTACTTTTGGGTGGACAGGTAATTTGCTTTGACGCTGACATCAGAAGATATTTGAAAATTATGTAGAAGTTTTAATAAATTCCATATTTATGTTTGTCTGCTGTGTTGATGTGTGATTGTGATTATGATATGAGATACTGTTTTCCTAGATGCAAATGATTAGAGTAAAATGAGAGTGGAATGTTTTAAGAATGAGAAAAAGAATCTATTCAGGCCAGTGTGCAGGGGATGATGACCTCTTCTGAATGTATAGGTTGAGGCTTTTTAGAAGCCATCGTTGAAATCTAAGGAAACAATCTTATCTTAGAAGTAATGATTAGAGTAACATGCTCTTGGAATGTTTTGATAGACTATTTGTTAAGATCGACGCTTCTGATCATATTTTTGTATTAGTGTCCAAGGTAAATAACCTCTTGTGAATGTAGGTTGGGGAAGGCAAATACCATTTTGGAATCCAGTGTTGAAAAATACGTTCTAACTGAAAAATAGTGTACGAAAAATTGATATTGGAAAATCATGACACTGTTTTTGCAATACAATTTGTTAACGATCGAAATTTAAAATGAGGATGTTATTGAACGTTTATTTTAAAAGCGTGACATGGGATACCGTTGAACTTTTATTTCAAAGCACCACTTTTTGATAGGTTAGTGTGGGTGTCATAAAAGTAACAGTCACTAAGTTTGAAAACTTTCTTTTTCATTAATGTAGTTATGCATTATGAAGATTTTTTCTGAAAATAATAATTTTCAGGGAAATCAGCTTCACTTCTTCTTAAGAGTTTCCTGTTAGTACTGGATGTGGTTTTTCCAGACGTTTCACTGGGCTTGTATTTTAATTTTAGCTGAGATTGTTTTGTGAAATAAATTTTGAAGACCTTTAACTATTTAAGGGTCAGGCAGGGATAGGATACTAGCGGAACGTTGAAGGTAGCATTCCGGCATTTGCCTCGTGTGACTGAGGAAAAAACCTTAATGACTGTTTCGTGAAATAACATTTGAAGGCTTTTAGATATCTAAGGCTCAGACCAAGATAGGATAGGGGCAAGAAAGTGACGGCTAAGGCCTATGTTGAAAGTAGTGTTAATGAATTTGCCTGGTGTGACTGAGAACCAGTGACTGTTTCGTGAAATAAATTTTGAAGGCTTTTAGGCATCTCAGGCTCAGGCCTGGATAGGGTAGGGAAAAGAATTAGTGAAGATGACGGCTAGAGTTTATGTTGAAGGCTGGTATATACCTTGTGTGACTGAAGAAAAACCCTGAAAAAAAAAACTTCAGTGAGAATGGTTGTCTACTGGAATAGAACTCATGGCTCAAGAATTCAGTCATCTTGAAATAAATTTTAAAGGCCTTAAGTCATTTAAGGCTCAGGCCGAAATAGGGATGGGGAAATAATAGGTATTTCTGTTTCTTCTAAGCGCCACCTCGCCTTGGGGCTCTAGAGGTTGAAATATTTTGTGTGAAATTTATAGTTAAAGTTAAATGACATAGTTGTTTACAGACTGTGTTACGGATGACTTTGAAAGTGATGAAAGCTCGAGTGACCTTTCATGTTTGAAAACTGAAATATTTTCTTCTTAGTAAATGCATTAGAAAGGAATTACTAATAATAACAAATATGAAAATATTTTAAAAGTAATGGTCAGAACGATGATCGCACTTGGGATTGCTTATATATTTGAAAGGAAAAAAGTAATGATCTAGACAGAGTTTGAACACGGTAATACATAATATTGCACTTCTCTTAACTAGTCAGTTATTCCTTAACGCTTAGAGGAAAATAAATAATAAAAAATAAATATAAAGGAGTAAAAAAATATTTTAAAGAAAAAAGTAATGGCGAGGATGGGGTTTGAACACACGACCTGATTGTATAGAAGCGTATGATTTATCCACTTAACCACGAAATCTATTTCAGAATTTTTTCCTTTTGTTATTATATTTAAAATGGAGGTGTTCTTTTTTATTTAATTGGACTCGATTTAATTAAGCAGTTATTTGCTTGCACAGAGAGCTGAGAAATGTAGAAATGTGAAGGTATGATAACTAATATTTAAGATAATTTATGAAAAATGCAAAAGGAAATATTAAGACATAAATATAAAGAGGAAAATTTTATTTTAAAAAAAAAGAAAAAGTATGTACGAGATTTGAACACTTAACCTCTTACTCTGTAAGTTGATGTTCTAAGCACTTGATCACGAAAGCTTTTGATAAATTTTGCCTTTGTCATTGTATTTACCATGGATGCCTTTTATTTACTGGAACACGTAATATGGAACTCGATTTAATTAAGCAGTTATTTGCTTGCCCAGAGAGGTGAGAAGTGTAGATATATTAGTGTATGATAACTAATTTAAGATAATTCACGAGAAATGGAAAAGGAAATACTAAGAAATAAATATAAAGAAATAGAAAAAAAATATTGGTTGAGACGGGGTTTGAACACGGAACGTCTTACTCTGAGAACAGATGTTCTATGCACTTTTTTTTAATTATAACAATTTATTAAACTCAAAAGTATACAACAATCAGTACTAAACCCCGTTTGAGGTAAAAGAAAGAGTGACGCAAGAATTCTACTCACAAAAGAAGTGATATCTATTTTGCG
>JAGDQP010024829.1:0-13750 GCA_022664845.1 Lepisma saccharinum
GGAAATATGTTTTTTTTTAGCCCCCCCCGCAAAAAAAGCATACATCCGTAGAAGGAGATGACTACGATGTTGATAAAAATGGATCAGTTTCTTAGGTTTTAACCTGATTGGTATTTTATTGATTTCATTTCTAAAAAGTATTAAATGGATATAAGTATACATAAGCCGATAAACTGTTGTAAATAAGTTTATTTATTGACCATATTTTTTCTTCTTTGCAGCGCATTTCTGCAAGAATTGGAACAATGTGCAATGGATCCAGTAAAAGTGGCACGGACCTTCGTGAAGCACAACAGCGGGTTTTCAATATACACTGACTACTGTACTAATTACCCACGGTAAATACACCCAATTTACTTTATGAAAATTGTGGTTTTGCTCTGTTCATAATAATTTTAAGCTACTGATTATTTTTATGAAGTGAATTGTTATTAATGTCCTAAACGAACTGCTGAGCTTCTAAGGACGGAACCTACTGTTTTTTGTAAAGTGGGCTCCGAACCACTACGTTCAATGGACCTCGGCGGGATTTGAACCCGTGACCACGCACACAGAAAGCGTGTACTTTAACCTCTCGGCCACGCCGAGGTCCTATTATTCTTTTAGTCATAAACGACAATAGGAAGTAAAATTTAAAAGCGATTTCTGGAGGTTGCAATGTTCGTTTTATCTATTTGATTTTTTTAAAGCTAAATGAAATCTCGTTTTAAATAAATATTCTATACTTTCAATAAATTGCTGTAGAAACTTAAGAAAGTACAGGATCATGTTTTAACTATAAATGGATAAGCTCCGAAACGAATAAATAAATAAAAGTTCTGAAACTAGATTTTTATATTATTTTGACCTCAGATACTTAACCTACAGTTCTTGCAGGAATTAATCTATAATCCTGTATATACAAAAAAACTATAAAATAATAATAGAGCGTGATAGTTCGTACTTGTACAGGACAACCGAACGATGAACAAACGTTATACTAAAACATACATGAGTAAGTAGGAACGTTCGCGGTTACAGGCAGACTTATCAAAAGTAGGGAGAAAAGTGAAAGATGACCAAAAATTACGCCCAAATATAAATAAATAGGAACTGTTATCATTATATTACCGATCCAGGATTTGGTCTATACCAGGGCTCGAAATGGACCGGAGCAAACCGGAACGCTGTTCCGGTTCGTGAATATCTGGAACCTTTCTGTTCAGTCTCGTCAACGGTAATGATAGGCAAGAAAAGGACAATAGCATGTTAACGAAGTTAAAGCGTTCCGTTTCGTGAAAATTTCCATTTCGAGCCCTGCTCTGTTGCAACTTATGGGCAACAGCTGCAGTTTTACCTATCGTACTTCCCCCTGACGCACACAAAATTCCTTTACAGTTATTTCTCTTTATCATTATCCCCTTAAATGTTTTATATTTAACATTGCTACAAAAATTAATTTCCTAATATCTTTCTTCATTTATACATATTTAATTATCTAATATAACAATAGTTTCATTTGAAAAACTTGAGGGGGAAAGGGAGTAAAAAGTTTACAGCGACTAAAGCGTTGTCGCTAGGCTATGGCAACCCGAAGTGACAACGGCTGCAGGCAGCTCAGTTTCGTTTTCTTTTTATTTAATAGTCAAATCGGCATAGCTGTTGCCATAAGAGCAACAGTATACTCTTAAGTCTGGACGGATAATAGACAGGTTCACAAAGATACGATGATCAAGAGAAGTAAGTGATTTTATTTATTTGATGAGCTTATTTAGCCGTTATTATTATTATATACAGTAAGTATGTATAGGGGAGAATACATCTAAATAAACTACTTATGTTCTAGATCCACACAGAAAGATGAGCGAATGTAATATTTCAAATACTTAACCTAAGGAGCTTGAGACTTTTCTCGTAGTGTTCCCATGCCTGGCGCTCTGAGGTGCACTCAGCCTCCTATCAAATTAAGTATTGGAGTGTCCTTGGTACTCCTGGGCACCTTGGGAAGGTAAGGCGGTCGAGCGTGGGACTGACCACCCCACCTCACTTCGTACCGTAGATCAAGAAAATGTGGAGCGCTACCTCCACATCCCCCATGCGCGTGCGTATCGCACAGAGGATAGTGTGAGAGTGAAATTATTGATTCGAATTCATTTGCTAGTAATTGTTTCACGTACAGTCCACAGAAACCAAGAGGAAAATAACAAATAAGATTAAGCCCACTGAGCAAATTTCATTCTGTATTAGTTTTAATTTTTACTTTTAAAAAGTTTGGCAATAAATATTCTTCTTAAATGTACATCACGAATTAAAAGCAACATCACATTTGCGATGGTGTAGTATGATATTGTTTAAGAAATAAGCCTTTCGTTGAGAAGTCTATTAGAAGTAACTTATGTGTACGTGTTTGTATGTAAAACTGTAGTATTAAAACTCATGTTTGTGTGAAATTTTCAGGACAGTATCCGTGCTCACTGAGTTGATGCGTCAAGAGGCAACAGTTCGTCTTTTTCGAGAAAGGCAGTCGGCATTACAACATACACTTCCTTTAGGATCGTACCTGTTGAAACCAGTGCAAAGGATATTGAAATACCATCTCTTACTGCAGGTAAGTTATCTATGGTCCAAACTTCCCGCATTGTTACGACAGAACATACGTTGTTTTAACCAATTGAAGCTTCACTTCAGTTAATCATAATCATATTTTCACATATACCTCTTTCATCCATTATCTCTAACTTCATAAGATTAAAACAAAAACATACTACGCGGAAGATAGCGTTTTAAATCATATTTGTACACTTATTGGCGTGGTTTACTGTCCTTAGGCATCATATAGCACCTTGTAATATTAACATTAATTATGACAGTTTCTTGTTCCATCGTAAGGAAACGAACACCAAGAGAAAACATATTAGTATGAAGTATGGAAAGAAATTGGAAAAAGAAGAGAGAAAAGAAAACAGAAAAATAAACACATACTCCTGCGAACACCTGCATATGCGTTTCCTATTTTTGTAGTGCATTTTTTTTTTTATAACTAGTCATTACGCTTTTATGCATCTTTTTTTCTTTACGTAATTCATAAGATTATGAATTGAACATTAATTTATGTGTATTTAAATCCCAAATGATTATAAATTGTGTTTTTCTGATCATTTGTTACATCTCATAGGATTTCGTTGAATATTTGTGTTGTAGTGACCAAACGGTATTTATAAGACAAACCCAGTAGGCTCCAATAGTGAAAAGAAAAGAGATTGATTTTTGTTGGTTGTACTGCAGGATTATTTTGTGATATGACAGTGTCGTGAAATCTCTTAACCGTTTTGTAATTATGGTGTAAGCTTACTATCAATTAATCTCAATAGCATTATTTATTGATTCTAATGTTTATAGTCTACGGTAGTTGTGATCAAACGGATCTGAAAGTGTCATGTCTTTTGTTAAAATGGTCTCGTGTTTGGTGGTCGTATCGTTCACGCCACTAAAGTATTCGGTTATACACATTTACTTGTAATTTTTCGTTGAAAGCTCATAGTTTGTCTTCCGTAGTCATATCTTCAAGAGGGAACCGTAACGGTATCTTCATTACAAGAAACGACTGTACTTTGTTGTTTGATAGAATTGTAATGTCGGGCTGCTGTTTAGATACACCCCACGGTTGGACAACGCTCAACACAACCTAACCGTACTGATCTTAACAAGGATTGTCTAACTTCACGATTTTCACTTTGTATTGTTTAATAATATTTTAATCGAGACTTTATGTGTTATTAAAACCCTTATGCTTACGCATATGATCTTGATATTTCAATTACATTAAGTGTTTTGTTCTTTCAACAGAATATTGTAAAGCATTATCCCAGAGAAGCTGATGGCTACAATGATATTGTTGATGCTTTGTCCACCATGACCGGAATCGCTCATCATATAAACGAAATGAAGAGGAGGCATGAACACGCAGTCAGAGTTCAAGAAATACAAAGTTTATTGTATGGCTGGGAGGTGAGTGCCTTCATTTCAGAGTTTTCTTGTAGTATTTCCTTCAAGGATGCGAAGATGAGGAAGTTATGGTGTGTGTTAAACACGTAATATCCATAGAGAGAACAAAACACACAAGAATCACAAAAGATATTCGTACGTCGAGGAAGTATCCAATATTATAGAATACTTACAATGTTGAACAGACAATATGATGTAGAAATACGAGGGGTTGCTGATAAGTCTTTGGCTTCCTAAAGAAACAAACTACAGGATTGGAAAAGAAAAATATATACTTTCTCCCCCACTAAGCTCCGCACACTTACGATTTCTTTGTTGTAACTTCTGTAAGCTATCCAAGTTCTTTTTCTTTCTTTCTTTCTTCTGCAAAAGACTCCTGCACAAGTAATGTGATGTTTTAAGCGCTTGAAAACTTTCTTCCATTCAGGTGTCTCTTGAGGTTAGGAAAGAGGTGATCGTCCGAAGAGATCAAACCAGGTGAGTAGGTCGGGTCTTCCAGGACTTCAAAGTAAATGTCTGTCAATTTCTGCTGCTTAATGGCCGCCTTGTGAGAAGCGGCATTGAGACTTTGGAAACCTATTTGACTGTAAGTTTTCTTACGTTAAAATATCGGGTATTGCTAGGGTCTCTGCTTCTTTTTTACCACCTAATATCATTGAGTGAATGCTCTCCGCCTTTTCTCGAATTATCACTTCAGATGGTCTGCCAGAACGTTTTTTTTTTTTCGTGCTTAAATGTCCTGTTCTAAACTCAGCAATTCAATTCCTGACTGTAGAGTCGGGAAAGGCACTTTATCACGTATATAACTGACATATCATCATAAACTTGTTTGCCCGTGTTCTCTATTTGTAAAAAATGATTTCAATACTATTTTGCATTAAAATCAACCTTGTGCTTTGTGCCATTTTCACTTCAGATCTCAAAATTAGCTAAAATTATGAATATTTGTCCCTGAAGGACTCAAATTGCAAACACAACAATGTTTTTTGCTTCTTCTCCACCCCCCCCCCCCCCTCACTTAAGAAACTTATTTTCTCACGAAGGTTTATGACCTATAAACCTTACACCATCTTCTGGCGATGATACGACACTTCTTTGTTTAAATATGCATGTTTATATGTAAATAACTGTGTTCAGATGTGTATTTGTGTATGTAACTAATTTTAAGAAATGTTAAATACAATTTTTGTAAAAGTGTGTGATGTACTTTGTAAATTCATCTTAGTGCGTACCAGACTGAACATGCCATAGTTTCATGTCAATACCTGTAAGTAGTTATTTTGAGACCAAGCATTTTGACGTGGAAGTTATAAGCTATATTCGTTTTATGTTACTGTATTTTATGTGATCGTATATTATGGTTGTAGATTAAAAAAAAAAGCAACTGTATTAGAAAACAGAATTGATACGTAACAAATTCTAACTATTAGTTGTTAGATTATTTCCTATTGTGCTACGTGCTTTACCAATTAATTCTGATTATAAATTTTATGTAAAATGTTCTTCAAACGATAGTACATATAATTTAAGTACCGTACACAAAATACTTACAAATCTCCGTTTTTCATCCAATACTCTGATTTGATTAGAAATTAGATAGATCCTGTTCTATTCTTCTAAATTGTGTTTTGCTTGTTTTCAGGAGATCACGTGATTTTTATATGTATATTTCTCTCTTTATCATATACAGGGTGAAGACCTTACAACATTTGGTGAATTGTGTGCGGAGGGAACTTTTAGAATGTATGGTGCTAAAGCTTTAAGGCATGTATTTTTGTTTGATAAAATGCTCTTAATTACTAAGAAGAAAGAAGAAGGGATTTTAAGCTACAAAACACACATCATGGTAAGTGAATACATGTATAGATTAAATCACATTTATATTATTAGAATTTTGGGTAGTCGAAGTGTAATAAGAACAACGTGAAAGAACTCTATGAAAAGGGCGTTACTAAAACAGAAAACAGTAGTGAAGAGCTTGACTAGACCTAGATGATCCTGTATCCTTGCCCAAGGATTTTCGGGTTCTAGACATGCATCCTGGTAGAAAATTCATGTTTTTTTTTTTTTTATCAAGAATATTTGCTTTTGGCTCATAATGCTTTTATCGTGATAATATTGTTTTCTGATGCCATGTAAAATTTAAACTTGATTTTTATATGGGCCAGTCTAGTAACTGTGGACTTCGGCCCGTCACGATTCGCCTTCAGCTGTTGAAATCCACACCCATGCCCCTTTCCGGGAATCGAACTCGGAACCTTCGAGCCGATGGCCTATCGCCAGACCGCTCGGCCGGCTCTGATGCCATGTAAATTTGGTAGCAAGATTATTTATAACTTTACATATTTTTGGTGAATAATACACAAGTACTTTCTCGACTGTAATAGTCTTCGATGTGTAGAAGAATCACATATAGGCTCAGCTACTTTTATTGATCAGTGTACAAGTTTACTTTTTTTTTTTTGTTATTGATTATGACAAGATTAGATTGAATTATAAGAATATTGAATGACCGTTTCTTTTTCTTTCCAGTGCTCAAACTTGATGCTCATAGAAAGTGTGCCACGAGAACCCCTAAGTTTCCATGTTATTCCGTTCGATAATCCTCGACTTCAGTATACGCTTCAGGTTAGTATTACCCTAATAAAAACAACTCACTGTATAGCTTACGGAACTCGCAAGTTCATCGCCGCAGTAACAAACGTTCGCTATTGGATTCTATTCTTGTTTCTCCCCACAAACATCTAACTTTCGAAGATCCCTTCTAATGTTGTCATTCCAACGACGTCTCGGTCTTCCCAACCGCCAGCTTACCAACCACAATGGAATATAATCTTCGTTTTTTCCCCATCCGAGCTACATGGCCTGCATGTCTTAGCCGTCATGATTGAATTATTCATATAATGTCAGGTGATCATACAGTCTGTAGAATTCTCCATTCTCCGGTCATCTCCTCCCGTATATCAATATCTCTATTTCTTTCATCCTTTGTGTTTCGACTTATCATGTATTTAGTTTCTCTACGTTCACCTGCAGACTTATCACAAGCTTCTACTAAGACATCAGTGTTACTTTGTAGTGCATCCATATTGTCCCCTATTAAATACACATCATCCGTCTATACGAACGGTTGGTTCAGGCCATTCAATGTTAGCCCCTATTTGTTCTCATATTCTAATACAAACAGTAGTGGTTCTAGCCTTACTTAAATTATTCTTTTTATAGGTTAGATCACTACAATTTGGTTGAATCGATCTATTATGAAGCGTAACTACATCCAAACCAACTAAAAATGCAACTACCAGAAGTGTTGTAGACAATGCTCGAAGTGGGGGGCACGCTGTGCCCATATCTTTTTACTTTTGGATTTGGCGTACCCCCTACTTTTTATTAATGGGAGATGATTGTCTTTACTTTCAATAGGCAATTGCCGCCACTAGGCGCAAGCGTACCCTTACCTTTTCTAACCCACTTCGAGCACTGGTTGTAGATTAATTCAGAAAACTTCTACTAAATAGATATCGCAACTGACACACGATAGTGATTTAGATATATTATCTCTATACATAAGTTAATTCCCATATATCTGGTGTAGTTAACCACCTTCATTACAACATCTTGAGTTTCTTTTGTCGAAGCATACGCCATTTATAATATTTCTCCAAAAACATTATAAAAAAATATCAAATGTACTTATTGATTTGTCGTTGACGTTAACAATCTGAACCGAACTCTCACTTGTTCATTTCTTCCACAATTTTAGGCTTGTATTCTTTTCTAAACACTTTCATCCCACAAGTTCCACCACTCAAACGCCAAGATAGTACATAAAGTAAGGTCTTGCCCGCTATCTTCTCCATCGCAGTGAACGCTAATGATGTCAACAACTTAAGACTTGAGATGGGCATAGACCATAGTAGCCAGTACATCTCTTAAATTGAAATGAAGTACAGAAGAAAATCGTTATAGATTGGTAACACTGACGTGCCTGGCACCACTTTAGCCTTCATCTTGGAACTTAGTTGACCATGAAATGATTTACTATGAGCAACCGCGTCGCTGCCGTCCATCTTTATTCTAATAAGATCCGTTAGAACTACTCAACAATTTTCAATTTGTTAAGACGAAGTGTTTCACGAATAATTCTGTGGTGCGAGGAAAAAAAACTTAAGTTTAAATCTGCTAATATTAAGTTATGTACGTCATAAGACTTGTTTCGGTATTTTCTCAGGGATGATAGGAGTAAAAATGAACGGACATATTCACATTCAGAATTGTGTAGTATTCAGATCGGGCTTAGTAGTACGAAGTTTCTTTAGATATTGCAGAGCTCCAGGAGTTATTTCTTGTTAATGAGCATGTGCTACGTAGAATCTAACGTTTTGAAAACTACAATTTGTCTTGATCACAGCAAAGCGTATAAAAACAACAGATACAAAGTAAAGTTTTCTACTTCTGTTTCGTGACTTTCTCTCGAAACACGTGTCCTTACGTATTTGTCTGTGATCAAGACATATTTGTCGAAACATTATTACTTCTTTTTGACTGTTCACTCAACGAATTACGTAATGATTTGTTTTTGTCGGTCGTTCCTGTGTATTTAATGGGCGTCTTCTGTCTTATAGGCTAGAAACTTGGAACAAAAGCGAGAATGGACCTTGCAGTTGAAAAGGGTAATTCTGGAAAATTACAATGCAGTCATTCCTTCCCATGCACGTCAGTTAGTGATGGAACTAGGTCAAAATAGGACTGATGGTAAGTCCAACCCTTGCTGAATATATCTTTACTCATTGGCATTTCCTTACTTATTATAACTGATAAGAGAATTTGAACTATATCTAAATTCATGTTTTCTGATTTTATCCATCTGAATGCTATTTGAATGCAAACTTTCATATGTTCTGTACGATATTCGTGTATGTATACTGCTTCTTAACGTTGCAGTTTAAGAGGTCATGTTGAAGGGTTCTAAGAAGGTTCTAAGAGGTCATTCTAAGAAGATTCCGACATTCTTAGCAGTTGTTGACATGTACAGTTACCCACTTGACCTCGTTATTTCTTGTAGAAGGGCATTCTTGGCCAGAAATAAATTTTATCAGGCAGAAATTCATTAAATTATTAGGTTGATTGAAATTTGCATTTGAAAACAAATTCTATTTATGAAAAGAAGGTCTTATTTTTCGTCAATAAATTGAACAAAAATGAAGAAACACAAAAATAAGATTTACATTTAGTTACATTTCAGTAGCAAATATTACTAGCAAACGACAAATATTGTCTTCAGGACTATCAGAACGCTTTGGAAATAAAATCATTTATTTAGTAAAGACGGCTCGACACAGTCTTCAACTTAGATTAGCAATTGTTTGAACACTAATAGTACTGCTCAGTATTAAAGTACCAAATATAGACTGTAAAACTATATAGGCTTAATGGCCTGAGCCAAAGTTGCCTAAAGGCTTTAAAAACTAAATTCAAAATATATAGGCTATAAAATATTCTTTCTTTAGCCACATTCGTATCCAAAATGTCTATGATAAATCTTTAATTGTTGTAAAAGTAATTGCAATTTTGAGAACTACGTGTACACACGACTTCATAGAAAATGGCCGAAAAGTGGACGCAAATATGGTGTGAATAAAGGTCTTTAAAAATGACAGGAAAACGCCCTGTGTATATGTTGTGAGTTGAATTAATTTTATTGTTACGTTCTGCTTGATTTTATATTAACTTACGTAGCTTCTTTCCAATAGTAAATGAAAATTGTCACTTCGGAGGATGTACTTCTATAGCTTTATTTTCTGTATTAGATGAAATCATGGCTGACAAAGGGACACCAAAACGCCAACATTCAGCGCCAGAGTACCTAGAGAAACGAAAGCAGGAAAGAGAGAGAAGAAAGTCTGAAACTGGACTGCGATCAAAGTTGAGAAGAAGCAGGAAGGCTGACATTGGAAGTCCAAAAGAGGTAGGATTACAACACGTGGCAATTATCTCGGAGAAAGTATCTCTTTATAATTATCTCGGATAAAGTATCTCTTTATAATTATCTCGGATAAAGTACCAGTTATCTCTCTATAATTATCTCGGATAAAGTACCAATATACTAATGAGAAGTTGGAAAGTTTATCTACACGAAAAAAGAAAGTTACCACAAATTTATTCCCGGTGAGCAAATGGTAACAACCAAATAGTTTGTTTCCATTATTATTACATATGAACTCCTAATACATATGCAATAAAACTGCTTCTAGCACATCTCTATAAAATCCACACGTTACTATACTATTAAGATATGTAAATTTAAGTTCCAATTGACGGTTTAAAAATAACACAAGCGAAGCAATAAAATCATTTTTTCACTAAATTTTGACGTTAATCACTCTTTAAATCAAACCAGTTCCAAATTCCAATTAGTATACACAGCATTTCTTGAAATCGCGCCACTGCAAGTAACTAGGAAAGGATTTTTCATGCTTATTTGGCAAAATTTCAGCGTCTGTTACCATAGAAACGAATACGTATATTTTTCGTTAATATTAATATTGTTGACGCCATTTGATTATTCGAACCAAACTTTTTTTTTCTGTGTAGTTCAGCTAAAGTAAAATGAAAGGTTTATTTCTTGAACATACACATTAACAAACGTTATCAACTGTAGAAATTCTTATGCTCATTTGCCTCTATAAATATTTTTAGCATGACTTTTGACTACATTTTGAGATATTACGGGAATTTACTAGCAACTCGTTATTTTCATCAAGTTATGGAGCGAAACACTAATGTTTTTTTTTTTTTTTTTTTTTTACCTATTTTGGGTAAGCACATGGGTTTTTCTATAAGATTTCTTTCATACATGGGTACCAGTTTTTTTAAAAAATAATTTTTCATATTGTTTATACCATATAAATCTCACACGATCGTGATTTCGAAATATGAATTTTCGTATTAAATTTATTTTTATTTGAGGTTTTGTCAGTGGCTCAAGAAGACAGAGGCTTTTCGAAATGTATTTTAAACACACACTTTTCAGGTTTGCAATAAAGGATTTGAAAACCTTGACTATATTAGTGCAGTTAGACGTATGTGCTAATTGAGGATCAATTTCTATATCCATCGCCATTTTTATCGTTCTTGATGTATGTTTAGGAGAGAAAAGTTTACAATTTTCTTTCGTATCCTTTCCTTTCTTAGCGTCTCTCTCGCAATAACACTATTTTCATAATTTTATTATAGTTGTGAAGCATAACATTGAAATAATCTGAGCAAAGCACAGATATTGAATAATTCAAAAATGTGAATTTTACGTGGAAAATATATGTATATAATTTATTTCGCGATTTTACATTGATTTGTCTATTTGAAGAAAGTAGTAACTTCCATATTGTGAAGATGCATGATAAAACAGATTGACGCATGAATCCAGTAATAATTTACCAATTGTGGTCTGAATAATATCTTTCACGAGGTCAAATATTAAGTGAAATAAATTTGTGTGTAGTAAAATGTATTTTGTTTTTCCACTTAGGCAGTTTTAAAGTAGAACTCCACTTCGGGTAGGGAAATACCAGTTCGGTAAAAACCAAAAGAAAATGTACCCAGTTACATAGTTTCGTAGATACCTGTCCTTTAGTATGCATGCTATGTCATCCGTTCAATTAATTTTAAACTTTTCCGCCTAATTTCTTCAAAAAGTAAGTACAAACACGATTCCTGGATACAGTCTAAACAAAACAAACTGTTACTATATAATTACTTCAGCTGGAATCCAGAATGATCTCTTGGTCACGAACTTTCATGTCTTCTTTGTCGAAAACGAAAGAATGTTCCGACCTGTAGTTACTAACTAACCTTTCTTAATCATGTTTGAATCAGTCACCTTGTTCCAGAGGTTTGGAATCCGTGACCTTGTATTAACTGATTATGAAAATGTCTGTGATGAGCAACTATACTGAAGCCAAAAAAGTTTGCTCTTTTCCAGTCCCCAATGTCTCGTCGTCGAGGTCGAAGAGCTTCGAGCAGCAGCCGAGATCGCAGCGGCAGTCGAACAAGAAGCGGTAGTCAAGACAGAGACTCACATCACAAGGAGGAATCATCTGTCGCGAGTGAAAAATCAAAGGTTAGTTAGTGTCCCCGCTAGATTGACGACTTACCAGATTAGAAGAAGACAGTTTTGCACTTACCGGACTTTCAGATTTAATGACAAAACAACAAACTTAAAATTTTAGACAGCTCAAACCACCTAATAAACCGTACTTGTGAAAATCTATTAATAATTGACATTTTGAACTCTTTTTGTCAGTCAAGTGGTAACACTGACAATGAGTGGGTAAAACATAAAATTAGGCATCACGTATTGTGCGCATTATACTCACGAAAAAGCACAATAGCGTAGCTTCCGAGCATAGTGGCAAGCTGAAAGCAATGTTGCAAATTAGCACAAAAAGCATTTTTGAAAACGAAGTGGAAACTGTCCTGAAAACTTTAGAAATAAGATTGAATGAATGTGTGATACGCTTATTACTTGCAGACAGTGCCTCAAACAGCAAGGAATAGTTATTTTTAATTAAAAAAAGAGCCCGAATAGAAATATCTTTAAAATAATTTAGTAATTTTTGAATGAATATATATTTTCTTGGTATTTCTAAACAAAATTTTAAGATATTTTAAATTATCTTAGAAGAGAGTTTTAAAATATTATAGAGAGGGAGCAAAATAATGTTCTGAAAATATTTTCAAAATAATCTTGTGACATTTCTAGACAGTATTAAAAGAAAAAGAAAAAATCTTGCTGGCTGGCATGCTTTGATTTACAAATACAGGGCTTATTTTTCTGTTTTCAGTACATGTCTTTCTTCTTGTAACAACGAGACCAGCTATAAAAGGCCCTTGGTTGCCCGAATGGTTAGCACGCTCGCTTTCTGTGCGTGTCGTTTCAGGGTGGAATCATTGAACGGAGTGGTTTGGAGCCCACTGTACCAAACAAACTGTAGGTCCTGTTGTAAGAAGCTCACAAGCTTGTGTAGGCTATTAATAGTTATCAAATACAATTCAGATCCAAAACAGTTGTCAAATTTACCTTTGTCAGAAAACGGGGATAACGTTTTTGTCGTTGGCTTTAATTGTAGACAAATAATCGAATTTTGTTTTGTGAACGGTGTTAAAGAATGAAAACAACTTTATTTTGTCAGATTTGATCATTAAACGTGTTTTTTTAAACTGATTGCACATAGAAGAGTCACCTCAGAAATAGATCGGAAAATTTTTAAAAAGAATATAAATTTTGGTTGAACTGAGAGATTCTTCTTACCAGAGTAATTTCTACTGAGTTGTAGCTCTCAAGTAAATGAAATACAGAAGATATTATTGTCAGTTTATTTTGTGTTTTCCTTTTCAATTTCTCTCTTGTTAATTCGTAGAGTATATGGTAAAGGACAGGATTCTATAAGTCAAGTAATCTGTCTGACCTACAAAAAACTAAAAATAATGATAAAAATGTTGGTAGTAAATTGAAGACTTCGTGCCATTCTCCAACTTACGAGAAAAAGCAGTTTTTAAAAAAAATTATTTCCATTTAAAACTACACGTCTCACCCAATAGATGAACTAAGCAATGTATTTGGCCTTTGATTTTCGTATATAAGTCTAACAACATTATATTATTCCTGTAAATACACAACTTTCGCAGAAATGGCACTTCGTGCTTTATTTACTTTTAAGTTTTCAGTTGGTTAATATGTCAAAATGTAGTCAAAGGTTTGTATTTT
>JAGDQP010024830.1:0-27514 GCA_022664845.1 Lepisma saccharinum
CTGTCCCCAGACCCCCGTAGGGGGTTCGCCCCCAACTTCAGTGCTTTTGAGAGAATGCGCCTCCTTTATCTTAACCAAAGTTTCACTGCAGCACTACACCACCATGGTATCCATCTGTACCCTCCCAGGGGGGGCTGCTCCCCCAAAAAGGAAGGTTTGCCCCATTTATTGTAACACACACCTTCAATGAAAATTTCGTTTCTCCACCTTCAATAATTTGGAAATTGGGTTTTTGGGGCGGCCATTTTGGATCCAAGTTGACGACTTTTTGAAAGTTTTCTTATATTGTCGTGACCTACTTGTGATGGTACAACTTCAAGTAAAATTTCATTTATCCAGCTCAAACGGTGTGCAAAATGGGATTATGGGCGGTCATTATGGATCCAAGATGGAGACTTTTCCCAAATGTCGTAATATTTCCCTAAACTACTCGTCATAATGTACCTTTAGGCCAAATTTCGTATCTCTAGCTCAAACGGTGTGGAAAATGTTTTTTTAGGTCCGCCATTTTGGATCCAAGATGGCGTCTTTGGATATATCATGTAATATTTTAGTAACACACAAATGATAATGTGTAGTGTTACTAAATTTGATATTTCTAGCTGCAGCCGTTTAGGCTGTGTATTCTATACAACAATGGGTTCGGCGGCCATTTTGAATCCAAGATGGCGACTATTTCAACATTTCGTAATATTTTCTTGAACTACTAGTGACAATACACCTTTATGAAAATTTCGTGTCTCTTAGCTCAAACGATATGGAAAATACATTTCTTACTTCCGCCATTTTGGATCCAGATGGCGTCTTTGAACTCATTAGGTAACATTTTCGCAATCAAAAAGTGATGTTGTACCTTTTCGCCAAATTTGATTTCAATAGCCCCAGCGGTTTAGGCTGTGTATTCTATACAACAATGGGTTCGGCGGCCATTTTGGATCGAAGATGGCGACCGATTTTGCTCATTAACGAACTTAACCGAGCTATTAAGCCTAGAAACAACATATAAAAATTTGGTTCAAATATCTTCAAATTTATGGCCGCTAGCGTGTTAATATATAAATATATACTTCCATATCGTATCGATCTCAATAGGTATATTTTTCTTCGAAATCTACCTAAAAAACGAAGACAACAATTGGCTTGATAAAAATATATATTATGTATTGTTAGTAGTTCTCTAACCGTGATTTTTCTTCAGATTTTTAAAGTGATAGAACATAACCAAAAATTAAAAATACAGGGCTTTTGTCGCTTTTAAGGCGTTTGAAATTCATTTCTTTAGCTCACCATGGTTCGTGGTGTCCTCAAATCTTGCAACTTTAATTTAACTCATTTCCCGACGTCGTACAATGATGAAATATTGCACAACGACGTAAGTCGGGTGACAATAAAGCATTCCATTATTACTTTCATATATTTCTATATATGTAAAAAAAATTAATATTTTTTTATTACAGACTTCTTTATCCTAAAATAAATGCCAGCCTGTACTGGGGCTGGGTTGTCTGTTTCCAGAACATTTTAGGATTTGGGCCACAAAATATTAGCTTTTGAAAAAGTATGAACACCGAAATAACCCGAAAAAAATTATAAAAAGGGCTTTCTCAAGGCGTTGCAACGGTGAAAATTAACCAGGACAAAGTTGAGCACGAAGATTGCAAATAAGACACGTGACCGGGCTTGTTACGCAACACGTTCACTGTAAATACAAGTTCGAATGCGCCTCGCTCAGTGTGAATCCAGATACATCCTAGCTTTCAGTAGCAATCAGTTATTTTTACACATCCTAGGAATTATTAAATAATAAATATGAACGACAAATATATTTTAAAATAAACAAAGAAGAAAAAGTGTTGTCCCGAGCCGGAATCGAACCCGAGACCTTTCACTCAAGAAGCCAACGTCTTCACTTGTCATTCACGAAGGCGACCTGGAAAATGGCGCATTCGAACTTGTATTTACAGTGCACGTGTTAAATAAGAAGTCCGGTCACGTGACTTATTTATTATCTTTGTGCTCAAAGGATGGCGTTGTCCTGGTTAATTTGCACTGTTTAAAAACTATTCTTTTATTCATTTTTTGGGGGGTATTTCCGTGTTCGTACTTTGTCAAAAGATAATATTTTGTGGCCCAAATCCTAAAGTGATCTGCAACTAGACAAACCCAGTCCCGGTGCAGGCTAGTACTAATTTTAGGATACAGAAATAAGTAATAACAACATATTAACATATGTTTTTACAATATATACATATAAAAATATATGAAAGTAACCATGTAATGTTGTATTGTCTCCTGACGTAAGTCGCTGTGCAACATTTCATCATTATATATCGTCGGGAAATGAATTAAATTAATGTTGCGAGATTTGAGGACACCACGAACCATTGTAAGGTAAAGAGACAAATTTCAAACGCCTTAAAAGGGACAAAAATGCTGTATTTTTATTTTTTTTTATTATGTTCTACCACTTTCATAAAATCTGAGAAATTCGTGGTTAAAGAACCACTAAAAATGCATAACATATATTATTTTCGAGCTAACTGTTGTGTTCGTTTGTTTAAATTTAATTTTCAAATTTGCTAAATTCTCTCAAAATTTTATTTTGCGCAACAAACCTGAAAAAATTCTATCTTGTAGAGTTTGAAAAAAAATCTTTCGTCGTAAGTGCAAATCCGACCGATATATTGCTAAACTAACCCCAAAGCATTTGTTTGTTTTGAATTTAGGTTAGTATCTTTTAAGCTGAAATTTGATGGAGATCCATCAATTTTGATATTGAATATGGTAGTAGTACGTGCAAATTTTACAAAATATCGCAACGTCTCGGCTTTCATAGTGCAAAATTATTCTCACAGTGCTCGTAACATTATATACCGTTTGTAGAACGTTTTCGTTCTCAAAGAAAACACATTTCAGGTGAAATATCATCTAAAAAGTGGAAGAGAAGTGTTCAGGAAGTTTGAGTGGAAGGTTCTAGTGAATGGAGATTATGACAACGACAAGGACTATTACTTTATGGCCGTATGAAACTTGGTCAATCAGATACGAATTATTTAACCTCTCAATTGAGCTTACAAATTTGGCTCAGAGAATCTAAACACAGAACATAACAGAACCCCGTTTAAAAGTAACATCGCAGGCAGTGAATGAAAATAAGTGGCACCCTATGTGAATTCCTTTTTATTGTATTCATTTTGTTCGATTATTCAAGCGTGTTGTAGATATTGTTAGAAAGGTGATTTATACGACCTGTTACGTTTATTATATTACCTGTATTACAAGCATTGTTACAAAATGATCCATCGTTGTTAATTTTTATATAGGGTGACCGTACCAATGGTTGACCAAATGAGGAAAATTTCACGTTTAAACACGAACTTATATTTATAGGAATGTAGTTATTTCTCTTCGAAACAAAACCTGAGACAGTAAATCGCATTTGTTTCATTCGACAAGGCAATAGGCAAATATATTGCTGAAGGTGTAGTTGCACCAGTAGGTGGTCAGCAGTGGGAGTCACTTATGAGCTACGATTGTTCCAGTGTAGATAATTCATTCCATTTAGTGAGCGAATAAAATAATTGGTTATTTCGCTGTACCTTCTACTAGATATACACGGATACCTGGTACTCAATCCTTTTACTGATCTCTTTCAGTTCAACTTTACACAGTTTTCGTGATTTGTTTTCGGGGGCAATCAATTTCCTGACTCACAGCGTTTGGGGACTACTCAATTAAACATTACGGAAGTATAAAACATATTGTGTTTATTACTTTACCCAAATAAACCCTATTATTACCGTACAGATGTGTATAATTCCTTTAGTGATCAAGCACTGGTATCTGGCCCACTATTGGTACGGTCACCCTATTGGGTACTTGCGTTATATGGCGTTAAATGTACTTCCAGCGTTATATCCAATGTACTTCGGCACGGTTCTATCACACTGGCCCGCCTGGGTGCCTTGAGAGTAAGAAATGAGTAGATGGCTGCCTCCCTCTCCCCCGAAAAATTACCACTGATTATTAGGTTGTTTAACATTCGAGAAAGCACGCATACCTTACAGTGTATGTTATTATTACTTACGTAAATACTCACTCTCGTCGATCCAGAAGCAGAAACATGGCGCCATGTTGATGAATACTAATTGTGACATTTTGTGTTATGAATGACATGTATTCTGCCAGAAAAACGAACAGTAACTCGAGAGAGCAAACTCACGTTCGGTCAGGCAGTGACCTAACTGTCCTAAGTCTTATTAAAGCGTCTTCTCTGATTTTAGATGGAGAATACTTATAATGAAAAAACATAACCTTACTTTAACTAATTCCTCATGGCTCACTCGAGATACATTTCGTGTTCTTGTTGCAAAATAAGTCTCATTCATAACAAAGTGTCACAACTAGTATTCCTCCTCATGGCGCCATGTTTCTGCTTCTGGATCGACTAGAGTGAGTAATTAAAAAAACATTAATAGCTTGTGGATTTTCTTAACACTTTTTGGATTGATGAATGTCAGTAGGTGTTTATAGAAGTACCTGTAACCGGAAATAAGAAAAAACTAATAAGAATTTAAATCTAAAAAGTTTTGACTAATCTAGTATTAACTTGATGTTCGAGTGTCCACCAACTACGGAACTACAACCCAACATTTTATATTAAGCGAAAGGAACCTCGTCAATTGAACAGCAAGGTAAATCTTCTACTCAAGCCAAATACTGGAACACTGATAACAATTATTATTGTGGTTTTCTTCAGTGAATTATATTGAATTTTGTAAACTTTATATTTTTTTTCTAGGAATCGGAGAATGTAGAGCAAGCGAAAGGGAGGTGGTCCGAAATTGGTGCAAGATTTTCGGTTCTGGTTCGAGAGGTTGACATTAATTGTTCTGGGAGGTGTTATTGATTCGCTGGTAAGTTTTTGAGGAGCAGTTCTTGACGTGGTTGGTTATAATAAATTAGAGTTCTGAATTTGTTGGATTTTTGGGAAGGATTTCAGGAATTTCTTGAAACTTTGCTATTTCAATTTATTGCATTGGCATGCATGTTTCGATATGGATAGTCGATCGATGTTGTGAATTTGCTGGGCGGTAGCTTTCAAGGTTAGGTTAGAGGTTCCGGCGAAAATTGTAATTTTGGAATTTGGTTTCTTTGATGCTGGATTACTGGTCGCTTTAAGAAATTAATTAAAGAAGAAACTTTCTAAACTGTTTGAGTAATTAGTTGTTTAATTGTTGAGGCTAAATATTGGATTGAACTTTAAATTGTTTGAAAGATAGGATTTGAAGTTTTTTATTTTTCTAACCATAATTTGTAACGCTATATTGAGTGACTGAGCGTTCTACATCTTCGCGTTGCTAGTGTTCGATATCGTGAGATGTTCTAAAACTCAAAAAAAGTAATTAAAATTTAGACACATTTAATCTAAAACTTTATCGAAAATCAGTTATATGATATTTGAGATTTTTCGGATATTGGTTTTGATTTTTACCCCTTCCCTAGTTCATTCTGAATATATTTCAGCGTTATTTTGGGATATTGGAGCATACCTATTGGAGACTCGACCCGAAGGTCCCAGGTTCGACTCCCGGTATGGGTATGGGTGGGGATTTTAATGGCTAAAGGGCGAATCGTGACGGACCGAAGTCCAAAATTACTAGACTGGCCCATATATTTTTATTCTGAAGTCGTGGGTTCGATTGCAGCAGACGATCATCCTGACAGGTTTTTCCTCAGACACGTCAAGCAACTGCAGGAATTGTATCTTCACCTGAGGCCCTAACCGACTCCACCCTATATCCTATTGGAGGAAGGATTTAAATGTTCGACGAAAAGTTAGAAGTAATATCCCCACACCACGAGCATCGCCGACATAAAAAGATCTAATTTACAGTTTAATGACATTTTGTGTCTCAGGTTAAAAATATTACTGAACGTTTCTATTGCTGACAAAACAAACTGGTGGTTGAAGAAAATCCTGAAAAAGTGGGTTTATATACACACACACAAGATGTAGCGTTATTGGAATGAATTAACTATGTTATACTTCTGTAAGCGAAAGTGCATTTCAAAACATTGTTGGGAAAAATCAATAATTTGGTTATCATTATTTTCTTTCCCGCTATCAATAGTTCGATTGCCCCTGATACAAATCGTGTAATATACATCAAGGTATATTGGGATTTTCTTGCTCCGCGCGACCAACTGTCTCCACAGATGAACTGAGCAGCCGGACTACTATGATGACGTCACCAGCGTTGGAACCTTACGCGCCGCGGCCTGTCGCTTTCGTGGGCCACGAGGAGTACCCAATATACCTGTTTAAGTTATGTTTACTATTGCCGAATAAAGCTTCGAGGCGAATGTTATGCTTACGCTACTAAACAATTTAATTCCTTCACAATGAAATTCTTAGGTTGCGAAATATGTTTATGCGCCCTTCAGTCAATTAAAACATTGCTTGTATCGGGTACTATTTCGAGTCTGATTTGCTTAGCCGACAACGCTTACGTCATCATGTGTCGAGCTATGACGTCATTGTGACGATACCGCCGAAACTTTCAGCGCTTGTATCTCCGAAACTAATCAGATTTAGAAATCTCTTCAAAGAAACTTGCTTTCTTGTTTTGATGTAAATTATTACCGGTAACACTTTCATCCACTATCACATCTAATTTTAGGAAATATGTAACATGACACCTTTATCCTCTAGCCGTGTCAATTTTGAAAGGTTATCTGACAATCGAAGAGAAAAACCTTAAATCGCTCTCCCGTAAAACAGGAGGGAAATAGACATAAAATTAAACAATTCTCTCGCGACGACATATCTAGTCACGCAAGTCAAACTAATGAATACGTACGTGATAGTGTCTATACAATGGAATAGATTTTAATTATGTTCTGATTAATGTATCTGTATAATTGTACATTTGACATCGGAGACAAAAGGGGAACAGAATATACAACACAAGTTGGAACATTGATTGGAAAGACTATTATTTCATTATTTATTCAGCATTTTTCATTGTCTTTCGATCTGTTACTATGCCAACTGTCCGTACACAAAAGGTTTAATATACTGAGACCTATTAAAATCAAATAGTCAAGTCTAGTAAAAAAATCTAGCTGCACTGAATTCTAGGTGAGTATTAATGAATTGTTTCCTTATTCCTTAAAAAAAAAAATCTCCTACTATGCTGTGTTACTAGTTATGGCTTTTCCTTCTTTCTCTTATGAGCGTTTATAACTGAATGTAGCCGATACCATTGCGTTATACACTAGTCAAAAGATTAGCGAACAAGGCGGAAACTGCAAAAAGGACAATGAAAACTGACGAAATAGGGCCGCAGATGGGAATAGTAGCTCTCCCTTAACAGACACAGCAGATCCACGCTGTATCATGGGTACGGTAGAGCCAGGGACGACGCAGGACCACAGCATCGAATAGGAACCCCAGTAGTGTGCTCGCAATAGACAGAGCGTGCTTGTGTGCCTATGTAGGGGAGTGTTGAGTAGGACGTAGGCCACACCAGCAAGATTTAGCTGATCTATGGCCTAGAGAGTGACAGTCTGGAAGCTGCGCAACCACGGCGATACATTACAAAATCAGTTGAAATGTTCCCCGGTGACATTTTCACCTGAGGAAACGGTTTCAACAAACTGAAAATGTTATGTGAAGGTCAGAACAGGGTCAACTACAAGCCACGACGGTGGTAGCCGTACGTTGGAATATGGCCAAATGATACCAGACTTCCAATGTGCACTGCTCACAGCAACAGGACACAGGGTGTTCATCCAAACTATCCGTAGTTGCCTTCAAGAAAGTGGTCTCTATACTAGAAGACCGTTAGTGTGTGTTCAACTGAATACACATCTTGGGACCCGTGGAAACTGAGGTTGGTTACTACGACTCCCGTAGCGAGTAAGGGTCTACCATGTGGAATTCGGTGGGTTTCTCCGATGAATCACGCTTCAATCTGGAGGCAAAAAATGGATGGGCATTGATGTGGCGGGATAGTGGAACTCATCTTGTGCGTGAAAAGTCTCAATATTGTGGTGATGGATGTATGGTGTGTGCCACATTTCCCAGTGGGCGCCGTACTGACCTGCACCTCATTCGGCATACATGTCTGACAGCAGTTCGGTATACAGATAAGATCCTAAGGTATTCTGTATCTCCTATGGCACCAGCAATTGATCCACCTTTCATTTTCGTGGACGATCACGCCTGTCCTCACCGTACTCTTTCAGTTGATCTTATGCTTCAGGAGGCAGGTATCGAGGGTATGGTATGGCCCACGCGCTCACCGGACCTTCATTCTGAAGAAAATTCCTGGGACGCTATGGGGAGATGTATTGCTATCCCCGCACGTCCAACAACTCCTCACAACTAAAGATTGCCCTCCTGTAGGAGTGACCCAGGATAACCAATACTCGAATCGACAACCTTATCAATTCCATGTCCAACAGATGTGCAGCGGTGTTAGCAGTTCACGAAGCCCATACACTTTACTAGCGATAAGTTGCTGTTGTGCGCTCATATCCTTTTCTACGGTCCTATAGGAACTTGTATCTTTTCCTATCATGTGTTCTTTCTTGCCCTACGCGTGTCAAAAGCCTTTGGGACTCTACATTATCCATTTTACTAAGTGGGTCTGCCTCGTCTATTGCGGAAGAGCGACTAGCACTGTTTACTGCAGCACTGTTTACTGCTTTCCATTGTCCTTTGTTTTATGCCATGTATCTCTAATTTCTTGACCAGTGTAAATGCTCCAACAGCTCTTTGAGAAGGGAAATCAAGTGTTGCACAGGTAATATCCGTACATCAACTGGTAAAATAAAATTTTAATCATAAAAGAAGGAATTAAGAGAGAATTTGCAATTCGAAAATTTAATAACACATTCATCGTCATATAGCCGAGCTATTATGCCTAGAAATAACATAATAAAATTTGGTTCAAATATCTTCAAATTTATATATATATATATTTACAGACATGGTACCAATATTAATAGATCGAATCTCAATAGATTCGAATTCTACCTAAAAAGTACATTTCCATCGTGGCTAAATAGTCGTAGATTGGATTTTAATGATAAGGAAACAGTGCGTTTAGTCATTGGTTCAGAGAAATATTTACACCAACTTGACAAAAAGAAAGTTAAACAGAGTAAGTAGTTTTAATCGGTAAAGGATTGACGAGTAAATACAATTATGTTTGACTGCAACGGTGTGTGGTGTCAACATCACTACCAAGGTTTAGTACCGACATTATCATCAATTACACATAATGAATTATCAGTTCAAAAACTTCCCTTATTCCGTGAATCTTCTCATTTCTTTAGTATTGCAAGATCTCAAGTTGGACCACTTACGATAGCTTACTGCATACACTAAAAACTTTAATCACACATCGACTTTTATTGCGGCAGTACACAAAGACAAACAAGATAGTTCATCTAAGCATTATCTCCGTTATCCTGATATAGACTCCCAACATGCACATTTAGAAAGTACGTAAAACATTGATTATTTGATACGTACATTACTTTGATAATGGCAGAAAAAATATAGAGAGGCCCCTGTTCTCTAATCATACTTTATCTTCTCTTTAATGCAGGAATCGAATCGATTTGTTATTCCACTTACAAAATCCAATTCATTTGTAAATTCTCGAGCTAATTCAATAAATTCCTAATTCGGGGCAAACTTTAATCTTAATAAGAAGATCGTTGAGCCTCCAAGTGTGTTGACGTGAGACCTCACAAGCAAGCGTACTGATTGGGCAGAAAATAATATGAGTTTTCCCTTGCGTCATAATTAGGATGACACGATATGTGAGCATGTAAATTTTTGCAACCCAAGCGCAATTGATTTGAGAGATATTGATAGTGTAATAGTCAGGTTCTTGTCTGTGGTGAGTGATATTAAAGTGTTTAAATAGCATTATACTTTCGAATTTGCTGAAAGAAATCGAAATCAAATGCATAGTAATAGATACTGGGTGGAAGTCCCTACCTTGTGTAGGGTATATCCTTCATGCCCGCCATCTTGAAGTTCACCATCTTGAATTACGGTTGATTTTCTTAAATGGGAAGAGGGTCGTGTAATATGTCATTCTGGGCTAGAACTTTACGGGTAATTCGTTTCTGAAGTTAGTTTTGCAGTAAATATAATAGTGTGAGAGATGAGGGTATGTGACGCTAGCGTGGCGTAATGATGCGATATCCTGGAAACACCCACTTCTTCTCGAAATAGCGACGGAAATGAAACCTAAATGTATACAAATTATTCCTGAGTATAGTTCCATATTAATATGGATTTGTACGCATTTGGGTTTCATTTCCTTCGTTATTTCAAGGCGAAATAGGTGTTTTCAGGCTATTGTATCATTACGCCATGCTAGCGTTACATACCCTTATATCGCAAAATATTACATTTGCGGCAAAACTAACTTCAGAAACGATTTCCCGTAGAATTATAGCCCAGAATGACATATTACACCAACCCATTCTATTTAAGAAAATCAACCGAGATTCAATATGGCGGACTTCAAGAAGGCAGCCATGAAGAATATCCCTCCACAAGTATCAATTACTATGTATTTGCTTTCCATTTCTCTCACTAATTTAAAAGCATTATGGTATTTCACTCTTCACAGACAAGAATCTGACTATTGTATCTGCTGGCCGGGTGGCCGAGCGGTCTGCTGCGGTAGGCCATCGGTTCGAAAGTCCCGGGTTCGAGTCCAGCAGGGGAATCGGTGTTGATTTTAACAGCTAAAGACGAATCGTGACGGATCGAAGTTCAAAGTTACTAGCGTGGTCCATATAAAAATAAGGATGACCAAAACTGACTATTGTATCAATATATCGAAACGCAATTGTGCTCGGGTTGAAAAATTTTGCATGCACACATATATTTACAACATAATTATGGTGCAGGGAAAAAAACTCATATATTTTTTCCTGCCCCATCAGTATGTTTGATTGTTAGTGATGTTATGGATAACGAGAAACCATCCATCATTGTATGAGACGCAATATGAAAAGAATCGTAAGAAGGGGACGAACACAGTCTCGTTACGGATGGACAGGGTACAGTTTGAATTAAATACTGTGATTAAAGTACTGTACTGTACTGTACGCTGAAGTAAGCTCCGACGCATACGTATTTGCCAGGTCACTGCGATAATCTGGCACTAGATCGAAGTCTAAAACGCGCTAGAATGATAGTGATGCTAAATAACTTTCCGGCTTAACGAAAATTCGGATATTTCGAACTTTTGCTAATCCGAACAGAGCACAGCCCCAATTAGTTCGGATTAGCGTGATTCTAGTGTAGTTATACAGAGAATAAGGTATAATCTAGGTTAAATGAAATTACATAAGAATGTGGATTCCTAAATTAGTAAGTGGTATTTGTTAGCAAGAGTATATATTATTACCTTAAATGACTGTAAAATTTAGTTTTCTTTGTTTAAGATAAAATGTATTTTATGTACAGTAACAGCAGTATCGCTTTCGCCACCCCGGTTTATTCACTAAAGTTAAAACTTTTAATAAAAAGTGTAATATATCATATAATATAATCTGTTTAATGCTAGTGGGTAGAATTATGTTGGTCTACTGAATCGATTACGTAGATAAATTTGATTATTTCAAATTTAATTATTGTTTTCAAAATCTGAGAAGAAGTACTCCTCAAAGTTTGAATTCTACTTTTCTTTGTTCCAGGTACACAGGTTATGTCACGAAAACAGTCGCATGTTCTTCAACAATCAACTGTTATTATAACAACAACCGTTACAGTGTTAATTTCATCAAAACCAACTATCTAAGACTACAGTTTTTCATAATCATATCATATTCTACACCCTTAGTTAGAATCAAGAAATTTACAAAAAAGCATTAAGCATGCTTTCCTCCAGCAATGTTGGAGCTAGTTGCTTTGTTTGACTCACATCTTTTAGGGAAGTGCTTAGTATTGTGTTAGCAGTCGGGCATAATTCCGTGGTTTGCGAAACTTACGATTACAAGAATCCAATATTAATCAGGTTCCAATATTCGGTAGGTTTATACAATTCATGTGCATTATATTCTCTGTAGTCTCGTCATGAGATTGAAATACCAAAATCCCATGTGGAAATTTTATATCGTTTTACAGAATGCGCTGATAACAAAATGTAATTTGAAACAATAAACATACTCTAAAAATAAAGTGGAATTTAGTACGAGATTGCTTACTCTATAACTCGAGTTATATAAATGGTGTAGAATTTAACAGACAATGGTAATTCATTACCTTCTCTTGGCTTTTTGTTGGCTTCTTAGTAACGATGGGGTGTTGATGGAAGCCGTGAATGATCGTTTATCAGTGATTGTGTTCGATTTCATAATTAACTTTCTGCATGAACAATCATGTGTTATCACGATTAATGAAGAGAATCTTATGGAAATATTAATCAGCACCATAACACGTACAAATTTATCCCTTTAATTCACTTATCTGGAAATGTTTCGTATTCTTACGATAATATGGTCAGTGCAATGAGTCAACCATGTAATACATTCATTATATCACCTTCAGATATGTGTAACACATTTGCATCTTTTTACAAGGCCGAAAAACTTTCAAAACAAAGAAGTATCAGAAGGTTTATAATTATATTTGACAACTCAGAAGTTTATACTGAGCAACTCTTGCATTGCAAATGGATATCATTCTTTCCATATATTTACCATATCAATTCAGTTGATCGCAGTACAGTCGAAAAACATAGTTACAATATTTTGTCACACACGTTGGGAGATAATTTAAACCCACAGAAACTTGAAGTAATTCTTACCCGGAATGCTGGCGATGTAGTTCTTGGCGAAAACAAGATGAAAGACAAATTGTCAGATTTAAAAGGCAATAATTTATTATTGCTAATGATCGAATATGGTTCACTAACTATAGTGAAAGAAGATGATTATGACGGATTGGATTATCGCACAATGGTTGAGTTCTCAAGGAAATATAATTTTACTTGGACAGTACTTGTAATAGAGAGCAACTGGGGAAGTCCATCAGACAATGAATCCACTGGAACTTATTATGGATCACTGCACAGCCTGAAACACCAAGTAGCAATTCCTGCAGATTTTTTAACAGCCTTGTGTTATGAGTATTTTGACTTATCTAGTCCTGCTTATTATTCTGATATTCTACTACTTACTCCATCACCTAGACGTAAGGAGAATTTGTGGTCTATATTTTCTCCTCTAAAACTAGATGTGTGGGTAACTATCGGTGTATTCATTTTGGGTGTATCTATTGTTGTGTACCTTTTTTCTGTCACGTATACTTCAATATTCCGTTTGGAGCGTGCGTTCAACCCTTACATATCGTATGCTTATTCACTATTGTATTGTATTAGTATAGTCCTTGGCGTCGGAGTGCCACATGATAATCTGCCGGTAATAAGGCACTTAATCATCTGTCTCTCCATGATATCTACCTTACTAGTAACTGCGTACAATTGTAATCTTGTATCTTTTCTGACGATTTTTGTTTATGAATCTCCAATCGATACACTGCAGGAGTTTATTGAGTCCGGCTTAAAGTGGGCTACTGATGATACCTCTTGGGTTCAAGTTGTAGAGGAACGTCATGGCGAAACATATAAAATTATCAGTGAGAGACATTTGTTGATTGAAGACTACGAGGAAATGAACGAATTAGTTAAAAGTAGAAAAGTAGCTCTTATATCAGAACAACTTCAATCTGGCTATTTGTGTAACGTTGAGTATGTTGACTCTAATACATTGGCTGAGTTACATGTAACCAAGGAAAAACTCTTCGGCTTATATTCTGCATATATGTTCCACAAAAGATCTCCTTTGGTGGGAATATTCAACAACTTTCTGAGATATTTGAAAGATTCAGGGGTGATAATGTATTGGGAGAAAGAAGTGTCTCGTGAGATGACGCATAAGTTTCATTATAATCCGGTTCGTCCGTTGTCCTTAAGCGACATAAATGGTTCGATATGTGTTCTTGGAATTGGATTGGTTGTCTCTTTGCTAACTTTGGTAGTTGAACATTTAATGTTCTCGTATTTTACTTAATTACTGCTGCATAAATTGAACGCGGTTGCAACTGATGTGAAGATGATTTTATTAAAAATAATGACTTTTTGAGTAATAAGTTTTACCTGGCGGTTCGCACCTTTTATTAATGTTGCCCCAAGTCCATGTTACATTAAGAACTGTACTATCTAAATTTGATGAAATAGGTTAGATGCTTCAATACTAAAGACAATCTTCAGCGCTACTAAACTTTCTAGAATTGTGTTTTTCGATGTGCTAAAGTTTAAAAGTGCTTGGCGATTTGAATGATCCTAAAGGAAATATTTTGCTAGTCGGATGTTAAAAAGTGGTTCGTTATCCATTTGAGGCAGAAACTATTAGTGTTTTGAGTGTAAATTATTTTGAAGAAGTTTAAACTTGAAGACAATCTATTGTGCGAAGGTATGCGATTTTCTGCAGATGTTACAACACCAGAAATTATTATAAGTTGCCAAGTTACTGTCTTAAGAAGTATTATAGTATAGCAACATTCAAACATTGGTTTGTACGAATTGTGATGTTTTGAATAACACATGAAAATTCAGTGCATCGACCGAGACGCGTACTTGTTTGGTATTGCTCATCCAATAGTTGTTTCAGTTTAAAATAAAGAATTATGAACATTTAATGTTGTTACATAGTTATTACGGGAATGTTCCGAATTATGTGGTTGAAATATGTATCAAAGATAGTATATGTTCACATTCAACTTCTCTGCCCTCTATTTTTTTTTAACTATAAACAATTACCGTTTCGGTAGTGTATTTTTGGCTATCTAGATTATGGTACATTAAGTCTGCATTTCAGTAGCTGTCCAATTCTTGTCACCGGTGTTTATTTATTTGGAAAACAACAGACTAATCATCAGTGGAGGGAAAATTCCCTGAAAATGGGAACATCTGGATTACACGAGATATGAAAGGGGAAAAAAACAAAAAATTGGGAAATGTGGTTTAATCTTTCTGGCACTTTTTGTTTCAATTTTTATTAATTTTCAAACTAGACTTAACCGGCGTGAAAGGGTCTAGCAGAGTAGGATGGTGGAAAGTTCCTTCGAATGAATCATGATTTTAAAAAATCTACCACATTCAGCATAAAAAAAAATATGGGTCTCCACCAAATGACACGTTTTCCAGTTTCCCTCTTTACTAAGCAAATACCGGAATGGCACGGAAGTAACATCCTGACCGCTACCTTTCCCATTCTTTCCTTTACCATATGCCGGTCCGATTGAAAGATGCTCAAAGTTATACTTCAAATTCAATTCAACAAGAGGCAATCCAACGCGATATTTAAAGAAAAAGATGCATGCGATCATTTATTAATATTTTTCTATCTTGTACACAAGAGTAAAAGAAAACGAAGCGCACCACATACAGCGTCTACTAAAAATAGTGCTTTAACAAAACTTCTTTTGATTTTGAAACTATCATCCCCAACAACGCATGTAGACGTTCGGGACTACCCTCCCCACACCACCGGTTTCCACGCGAGATCACTTCCTAGCTGGTTCCTCGTTGTTAGTCGCAATTGCTTTCTTCATCCGTCAATTGATAGGTGGCGCTAGTTTCTACATGACACAATTGAACGCTGCACAGATAAAGGCCGCGAAGGATGGATGGGATGTATCTTTGGCCGATGGAGGCAAAAAAGAGCACAAGGAAAGGAGAAGACGTTATATGAACGGTCCTTAAGATGGCCGACCTTCCGGTACGAAAGGAAATAGGAGATGAAGAGTTTATTTCCGATGCACCCATTGCTTCCGTACCTGCTTGTGGATATTGTCCTCTGTTTTACTCGCAGGATAGTTTAATTTCGCTTTCTCCTGCATCGTGGAAAAGTTTGTCTCTTTTTCCTATAGATGCAGATTATTGATGGTTGAAATCGTTCCTAACAAGTCTTCGATTTGCACTCATTTTACCTTCTTTTCTTTAGTTCACAAGAGTTTGTGGTGTCCTCAAATTTTGCAACGTTAATTTAGCTCATTTCCCGACGTCATACGATGATGAAATTTTGCACAGCGACGTAATGGCTGAGCCAGCATTTTAAACCTCAGTAGCTCAACTCCTAATCAACCTAGAGAGTTGATTTAGGTGTCAATCTCTTCAGGAAGAACGAAGCTTTGTAACGATGTGTATTTCATCCATATCGGGGGCCCCGCGGCGGAGGGGCAGAGGCGAAAATTGGGTGTTTTTAGTTCCCTCCCCCCAGGATTTGGGGGGCAACTCTCCACAAAGGAACTACAAGTATTAAAATTGGTTACCAGCCCTAGCGACGTCCCTAATTGCCACAGACACATGAACGATAGCCCTTTGGAAAGCTTATGGTACAAAGATGCCAACGAGGTAACTTTTCTGCCCCCCCCCGTACCCAAACTGTAAAAGATGAAGAAGAAAAAAGAAGTAACAAAAAAAAATATTTTTGTTTTACTTTGTGGGACTATGGCAACACTGTCATTTGTCGTACTCGAGAAAAAATATCTCACATATTCGCCAGACATTGGGAACAATCATATAACAAATATCGTCCATGTCTAGTATTATGTCAACATTTTAAAAGACGAAAAGTATAGTTGAAAACAACATTTATTTTATTTATTTTATTTACTTTTTACATAGTATTTAAAAATGTAAATACATAATGCCGATAATGTTAAAGAATACTACAAAATATACTATTATATAAATAATTAAAACGTTATAGAATATATATATATATACCTTTTGATGTTTGTCAAATAAAACTGTCTACTACTAGAAGAATAAGGTAAAATGTCAGCTCGCTCATGTTAGTTAGGTCCACTTCTTTCATCTTTGCATTCTCTTTCAACAAAGGATATCGCAATTACATTCTCAATTCTCCCATGGTTAGTTTCAACGTCCTCCATATCTTGGTGAAGTATGTCGCCTTGTGTTTCACTTATATTACACAAATCTTTTCAGAAGATTTCTGCGGAAGAAACTCACGCCTACAATCAATGCTTTCAAAGGTATCTAATTTATTTTCGTACATTGTTTTAAAATTATCTTTTTTACAGTTTCCCAGAAAACGTCGACCATTGATCTGTGTGTAACCATACTGGAGTGCTCGATTTAAAGAGTGACACTAGAGCAAATATTTTCGGTTGAATTCAAAATAGACACAACTTTTAGTTCTAACTCAGATATTTACGCTCATTCTCGCTCTGCTACATATCATTTTTTTTTATATTTGTGTCTTATTTCTTGAATTATGTACGTACTGAACTGTGCAATTAACATAACATCTTTTGAATAAGGTTCCCTGTATTTCTAATAATTAATATATAAATTTTAAAACGTGCAGCACAACGATAACAAAAGTGAAAAAAGACCGGAAGTTATAACTTAAAATAACTTATTGGACTAGATTTGAAGTGGAAGGTGGACAGTAACTACACCCGTTGCTCTTTGATTCATACTTTCATTAAATTTTTAATAACACAGATAAGTCCAGTATCGTTTTTAGATAGAGATCAGGGCTATGCCTAACATATTTGAATTACACATACGTTTATCAAATTGTGTTCACAAATTTTCGAATTCTTAAATTTTCATGAGGTTGTAAATTTGGAGATTTAAAAAAAAGTTTCAATTTATCATGAAATATTTTAGCACAAATTATTATTACATATATTTAAAATGAACCAAATAAATGTCGTATCAGCCCAATTAACTGTAAAATTACTAAGACGCATTCAGCTTTGGTGATGCCTATAAAATTAAGCTGAGAGAGTTGACGTTTATAGTGAGAAACGGATTATTTTGCCGAAAGTAATAATTTCGTCGCAGTTTAATTTTAATGAGAGTGTTTCACATCCAAGTAAACGGGATAGGAGTAACGTGAGCGAAGGAAAACTCTAAACCTTAGAGTTTACCCTCTTCAAATGGTAAATTTCGACTATTTTCAAATTTTCGGGTTGGGGAGAGGGGGACTGTACTTCCAAAATCCATATTTTGCTTTAGCTCCAGATCTACGAATCTTTTATTTAACCCCGATACGCTTATTAGAATTGAATTTGAATTTTATTCATGACTTTAGGCATTTGAGGCTCAGGCCGACGTTTACTAGGATGCAAGATATTGAATTGTTAAGGTTTCTGAAGATAGCGGCCGCAATGTATGCGACTTTACATGTTATTCTATCATGATACGTTTACAGGTTTCTCGGTGTACCGTTACTGTCTTGTTCTACGCCTATGCACTGTAACGTTGGCAGAATATGTTAACAAAGAAGATTATCGGGCTATTGACATTATAAGCTGTTTACTTAGGACTTCAGGCCGGGATAGAGTAGGGGAAGAGGATTGGAAAGATAGCTGCAAAGGACTTACTTAATGTTCTATGCTGGCATTCGCCTGGTGAAACTGAGGACAATCTTGGAAAAACTCAGTCTGGATGATCGGCCGCGGGGTTCGAACCTGCATACCTACGTACGAGTCAACTGATTTGGTTTGAATGTACAAGTGTTTACAAACTTTTACCTGAAAACAGTCTGAGCCTAAGATGCCTAAATTCATAAATGAATTCAATTCGTGTCCCGATGAATTCCCTAAGGACAATATGTAGCTCTTGTGATGCTTGGGACTCTATAGTAAGATAGAAGCCTTTCCTGATATGGTAGAGGAAAGGAATTAAAAATCTCACATCAGACCAACCATCTTGTTCCGATTTATTCTTTCAACCACTTCCCACCAAACGAACGCAAGAATAGCACCTTAATCAAAGCAACACATGCTCCTCCTTAACTATTGCGCATAACGGGAATGAAATATTTGTCTAATGATTTGCGAAGTTATTTGGCAGATTTTGGGAGTAATATTAATAAAGGGAATAGCACAACCATAATTTTCAAAGAATTTAATGATTTGTAATTAATATCTTAAAAAAGCTTCTAAGAATTGATACTCGGTTTTTGGTAAAGTCGGCTCCTAACCACTCGGTTCAATGGACTTCATCGGGAATTGAACCCGTGGCCACGCGGAAGGAAACCGAATGCTCAAATCTCTCGACCACTCCGAGATCTCATTGTCTTTGTGTTGGAGAGATTATACTGTTTCGGAAGTGGACATTACTTCCTCAATCGGTGATTTTTTTTGTGATTTTACTTTGTTGAATTTAATTTAATTAATATATGGCCTTCATGTATATAAGGTTCAGGCCGCGATAGGGGAGGGGAAAGGATGCAGGAAGATAACTGAGAGGACATACGTTTAAGGTACGATCTCAGCATTTACCTGTGTTGCTAATAGCACTCACGACCAAAAAGCATTTTCTACCCTCTTGGTGTTGAACCGTTATAATGATTTATTGATGATCTAGTTGTTAAAATACAAATGTTTATTATGTAGATTAGTAGAGGAATAATTAAGCTATTATTAACGAGTTGGTCACTTTAACATATTATCCATTACTTACGAACTCTGAGGAGCACCAAAGTCAAATACATGTAAAATTTACTTACATTGTTCCTATCAAATTAAGTAATTCTGGCAGTTTTTTTTTTCGAAATTGGGGACTTCTAATAATCTTTTCCGGACACCTTAAAATTCGGGACGTATATCACAGCTACTTAAAACAATTCAAGTTGGTTCTTAATGATAGTGAATTACGGTAACTTTTATACAGAAAATTATATTTTCAACACTCACAGGTAATTTGTGTCTGAGTCAGGCCGGGTCAACAAAGAGTATTGTATTGTATTGTATTGTATGGGTTCGATCTAGATAATAGGTCCTCGAAGACGTGTATCGCTATTTCGTAAATGCATGAAACTATGACGGTTCTTGGTAAGTGAAGAATTCCTTCCTCCCGGAGTACCAATCCGTACAATAATTTGCCGGGCAGTAATTAAACGTGTACGTCCCACTTCTCTTGAAAAGAGCGCCGCGGGATGATATAGCTTCCGTGATAACGAGCGAGGATAAAGGCAACCCTACTGCTCACCCTTGGGGTCCTGTATAATACTTCCAAACCAGTAAGCCAGTGAATTCCGGAGACAAAGGTTGGTGGAACGGTAATACCGATAATATGTCCTCTGAGCCCCGAAATACTGTAAAAACGCACAAAAATTAACAAATAGATGAATGTGTGCAAATGGCGGGAAACGGTCGCAAAGTGCGTGACGAATGTTGAAACACTCGAAAATGGGTGAAAAACACTGTATTTAGGCGGAAAACCACGTTTTTAGCATTTGGAGCCCCGACTCCTAAAATCCACCCCACTTCTACTGACTCCGACCAAAATATTGAAAAATGTCACTTTTGGTGAAACTTCACGAAATACCTTAGTAGAGATGTTTTATTCAGTATTCCAATGAATACTAACACTTTTCACACCATTTAGAGTACTTTATTACTATTTTCAGAAATCGTACTTTTTCCGGAATTATGGTACTCCGTCGGTATAAAAGGTAAAACATACACAAAAACACCAATAAGTTGATAGGTTACTACAAAGTAATGAATATATTTAATATTTGACCTGATTACAGAGCACACACACGATTATTCTTTTGTGTGTGCGTTTACTTCTGTAGGTACGTGATAATTTTACCAAAAATTGAGTGCGTTTGAATGTGTCCAAACAAGAGTAACATACACAATAATGCACTCTACTAATAACGAAACGATCAAAATGCTTTTGATATCAATTATAAGAAATTATCGTTAATGAAAATGTTTATCGGCCGGGTACACGTAAAGCGTTGAGCCCAACGTTACACAATTTTTACTTAATTCTGCAACTATATTTTCCTTACGCTCTTACGACGTTTACGTACACCTGTGCTCCATGAACATTCGAGTCCGATGAAGTATATTTTATACTTAACATGCACAACAATATTTATTTTTCATTAACAAGTAACAAGGTTGTATTTCACATTAGTTAACGAAGTACAATTAAATTTCTCGACATTCGGTTTTAATCTTTGAACGTGCTTTGTTGACATATACCCGGTAGGCACTGATCAAGAATTGTTATATTATATTTCAAGTGTCGCTTTAACAGACGTCCTGACAGTTTGAAGAAATTGTATGCGACTTATATCACAATCTTTTTAATAGTATTATCTTTACTTTTACGAGTTAGGTTCTCTCTAATATTACTACAGTTCAATGTACTTGTACCGCGCGAGTAATTCTATTGTATCATAGTATTACATAATTTACGCTGTTAGTATCTGTTTTATAAACAGGAGTTTTGAACTGACTACTTAGGTTCCATACAAAACTTTTTTTTTTCTTACAATTCTTGCGTTTACATTGATTTTTTATTTATTTGCTTTCGAGTCCAATGAATGCTAGCAAATTACGACTTAAAACTAAATATACCAAAAGAATAATAGGATCCTTTATTTAGTTGAATTGTATTTCTTTAGTTATTGCCCACAGGAAAACTATCTAAACGAAGGCAAGGTAAAAACGCATATCGGATAATCGACGACGACGTTAACAATAGCGTCCCGAGCATCAACAATCCGCGTTTAATCACGTGACTTCTTTTTTTGTCTTCAAGAGCACTGTTGACGATATGTAACTGATGCAATGAGGCTACGCAGAATCCGATGTCATTTCACTCGACACAATAAAATATAGCATCCCTTCTTAAGCTTGCAAATAGTCACTGCAAATATGTAATTAGATTTCAACAGGTTGTCTATAATTAAGAGAAACGAAAAGGGTTACCTTCAGTGCGGCGTACTCGTCGTCCAGCAAAAATAGGTATATGATACTTATTCCTTTGAAGTGATTATTCCAGCTTTTCGTCCTGTTTTGTGTTCCTGTGAATCCTTGGAACTTACTGATCCTCTTGCACTATAAGTTTTGTATATGTAAGTAATTACACTTGTACAATGAGAGTTTTTGTCACTGGCGCACGAACAATGTTTCCTCCCCCGTGCAGCACGCAATGTCTTCTGCTGTCTCGGACGATGCAATGTTGCCAGCTCGCTCGGGCAGACTTGTCCAGCACCACCACAAACATACGCCGGGCGTTGACTCAAGCGTCTCTTCATGCATGCGACGATATCAATGCGTGTCGGAATATAAAAATTACTTTAAGAATATAAAACTGCACTAAATGTTGTTATAATCATGTGAGGGCGAATTACCTGTCCGTCACAAAACGTAGACTCAACGTAAGTGTATTGCTTGTTTGAAGGAATTGCATTCTTCGGACCAGAGTATCCAAGCTGAGAAAAGTAAAACACGCAAGTCAGGGTTGATAAAGACATGTGTGAAAGCAAATTCATGAACTACCATCACAAGTCTTAGCCGACAGTTCAACGATTCAAGCACAAGCATTTACAACAAATGCAGAAAGTAAAAATAATGGACAATTACGTACCGAGTGAGCTGATGGAACATTTCAGCAAAAGCTGGTGAACATCTGCAACAACCTGTTTCTTTCTCACCACAATATGTTTCTACCCCAGGTGTGATGAGAAATGGATCCTGTATGATATTGACACGCAAAACAGGAATTAGTTGGACGCTAGTGATACCACCAAACACGTTCCAAGGCCAAAGATGACTCCATAAAAGGTTTTGCCGTTTGTGTTGTGGACAGCAGTGAGCGTTGTTCATTACAAGTTCTTCTCTTCCGGTGAAACCATTACCTCTGTCATGCACTGTGCACAATCTGATTACATGCACAGAAAATTATGTAACGTCCAGCCATCGTTGGCCGATAGAATGATCGTTTCCTTTTAGAAAACAACGTTAAACCCGATGTAGCAAAACTTACGAGACCATACCTGAATGACCTGGGATGTAAATACTACCAGACACTCAATATTTCTCAGACTTATATCACAAAACAGATTGCCTTATTTAAGTCACTTTCTGAAAGACAGTATGTTTACAAACAGGGATAATGGAGTGTTTCGGGGTTTTATTACGTCATCGGAGACTTGTTTCTTCAGGGAAAAGACTGACAGTCTTGTAAATCATTGGCAGAGATATGTCGTAGCACAAGAGAACACCTTTAGTTCTTGGTAACAATGTCAGGCACGAAAATAACCATTTATGTCCACGAAAACCTAAAGATCGATACACACTATGACAGAAATCTGCAAATGATACAGAAACAAGGTATTCTACAAAGGGGCAACAAGTGTAGTCAATGGAAACGGTCATTGTTAAGAGGAAATAATGTGCTATGTATTTTTGTGGCACATATCTCCTTCTAACAATGACCGATTCCACGGTATTGTATCATCTTCCATCAACTGAGGTGAACAAAAAAGCAGTTAGTAAACAAATAATCGTGTAAAAAGCATAATCATTTCTCAGGATTTGGAATCCCAAAGGTCTTTTTTCGCCAAAGGAATTTCCACATGAAGGACAAGAAACGATTTATTATCAAAAAGGAATGCCCAACGTTTTACATACTGGTTATTCCTGAATACAATGGAGCAAACTTCGAGAAGTGATTATTAACATCAAAGGAATAAAGTACCCTTCGACAAATTCCGAAATCTGCTTAATTTTGTAGCTACAGGAATACCCAGGAGTACCCAATATACCTAATTAAGTTATGTTTAATATCGGCGAATACATCTTACAAGAGACACCCGCAAACTCGGACAGGAGAAACCGGATGAAAGTTTCTACAGGAACTAATTGCTGGTCGCTGAATCCAGTAGTGATAGTGATTTCCATGCAAAATTACGCAGTCAAGCAGTAACTTCGCCAGCTCATGGCTGATAAGCCAATGTGCTAGAGAAGAGCTGAGAAGAAACGGGAAAATTGAAATGCTGAATGTAGTAAATATGATTAACGATTGAGTCTACAATATGTAGAAGCACATGTGAATGCCGTATGTGAATCACAGTGTTGCCAACTTAGTGAAAATAATGTGTGATAATAGGAATGGAAGAAAGTGTCAAAAGAATGCGAGGTAGTGGAATACATAAAGAACCCGACACAGTAGTCGGGAATGAGGTTTTGTCATGTTATAAAACAGTGTTGCTAACTTCATAAAGGATAAAAGAGGTAATAAAGGTACGTTAGAAGCAAAAACAAAGATCTGCAATCAGTGAATCAGCAGGCACAGAACGAAAGAGTGGTGTTACACATTGCCATGTAATACGCTGCGTCTGGTGACAGGTACCATCGTTGTGTAGGACATGAAGAGTAACATTACCGAGACAAGAAATCATTATTATCAGGACCAAAAGAAACATGGAACCGGCGAGGCGACGGTGATACTAGTAAAATTATACAATACGGAAGAACTTGAAAATACATTAGGCTGCTACACTGACCGGAAAATGTGCACGAGCCAGTTAATTCTCAAAGTGCAGATGTGGGTTGGCAAGGAAGTGGTCATAGCACAGAGGCTGTGTACACTATTCACATTTGACCATCGCCACGGACTCACAATCAGCATCAATCACCTCTGCATGGTAACAATCCTATGTCAAATGCGACACTAATGACATTATAAAATGACAATATGACTGAATCGATGTCGTACCCGGCCTTTTGCCAAGCATACTGCAACGTAGGTTTGTAGTATGGTGCGGAAAGTCGATTGTAGATCAACAGAGTGCAGCTTGATAATGAAATAACAGTCGTGTAAATTCACCTTTTGACACTTTCTTCAATTCCTATTTTCACACATTCTTTTCACTGAGTTGGCAACACTGTGATTCACAAACGGCATTCACATGTGCTCTACATATTGTATACTCAATCGTTAATCATATTTCCTTCTTTCAGCATTTCAATTATCCTGTTTCTTCTCAGCCCTTCTCTAGCACATTGGTCTATCATTCATGAGCTGGCGCCGTTACTGCTTGACTGCGTGATTTTGCATGGAAACGACTATCACCACTGGATTCAGCGACCTGCAATTAGTTCCTGTAGAAACTTTCATCCGGTTTCTCTTGTCCGAGTTCGCATGTGTCCCTTGTTAGAGGAGAATTTTATGTACAAAGGAACCTTGAACCGCAATGTATCCATGTAAAAAAACGCGATAATTTTGTGTCACATTCATATTTCGGGTTAAACACAGTATAAAAGATTACCTTCAACTTTTCTTTGTTCGTCAATATCATTTGCCTACCTCGGCTCCTGGGATCGACACACATAATATCACAATGATGGATTCCTGCTGTATTTTAGTTGGTAATAAAACCTTAATTATAAAGGAAGTACAATTTCTGGACGTGCTGGTGGAATACCGGCTGGGTTTCAACACTAAGTGTGACCGGAACAAGCTTAAATTCTAACAATTTTTACTGTTTCTAAGCTAATGCTTACCTGGTTTCTATTCTGATTCGATGAATGAACAAAAACTAATAATAATAGAAACGTCCTCACTTCACAACATCAAGGCAACCTTTCCGGTTATCAATACTTATCAGGAATTAACAGCGAAAGGAGGATAAGATATGATAACGTCATAGTCTAATCGATTAGATTTTTAAATAACATTACAGTTCATAACTCGATTGCATTGTTTAAAACACAAAAAATTCCGTGAAAATGATAAGATATTAAGAACTTATGTTACGTTCATGTGAACTCTGCAATAAAACTTGAGTCAGAACACATGATATAAATTGGTAGAAAAAAAAGGCGTAGCCATAAGGCTTTCCATGTAATTGATTAAAAACATGTTTGTTTATCAGGTAGACAGTACCTAGTGTCTGTTGCTCAGTTGTTAGGGCGTTGACTTTGAGCTTCGGAGGTCCTAGGTACGATGCTAGCGACCAGTCTTCCTCAGTATATCCAATGGTTCTCCTTAGTCACATCAGACAAATGGTACCTTCAACTTAAAGTACTATTACACAATAGAGCTCGTTGATCAGTGTGCTCGACGAGTTGACTGACTACTTTCTCACACTGTAAAACCAGAAGCTTACCTCTCTCCCTTGTACTTGATCTAATACGAAATATTTTAGAGAATTATTTTCTTTTCGCTGTACTTTTTCGTGTGTCGGTGAGAAGTTTAGTTATGTGCCTCTTTTTTCTTGCACCTTACGTTGGATGTATAACTATATGAAAACACCACATGTGCAACTTTAAGTAATCGCAGTAGTGCAAGGAAAATTTATGCTGACGGGAAAAGCATGTCCGTAAAAGATCCGTCAAGTTGGCCCCACCTACAAAATATACCTGGAAACAAATATATTACCTCGTAAATACTTAGCTAGTGCTCGTTAGTGCACATAGCACTAATGTTAGTGCTCCATTCTTAAGATTAAAACTGTGGGCGGGGCCAACTTGACGTATCTCTCCGTAAATATGTCAATAACTCACGTATGATTCAGGAATGTGTTGATGAAGGGCTTATTATTTATAAATGAGAGGTTTTTCAAAGCGGTAATAGCATCCAAGATAAAAGATCTCCAAAGTTACATTTAACAGAAGACTGCACATGTAGGGACAATTTTAGTTCCTGATACGTCCCTTCTGTTTCTTCTAAGAATTGTTATTTAGAAACTAGAAAGGTTGTTAACGATTACTGAAATGTAATACGAAAATTGTGTTGGGTGGTTTCAACGCTAAGGTAGGAAAAGTATAGACCTACTATTGGCAAATACAGTCTTCACGAAACGACCAAATACAATGGAGAAAGACTGATAACTTTCGCAATCTCGAAAAAGGACATAATTCCAGCACAAGGACATACACAAATATAAATGGGTATCTACGGATGGCAAAACGCTCAACCAAATTGATCACATATTAGTAGACAGAAAAAGACACACCAATATAATGGATTACAGAGGAGCGACAGGTGACACAGACTATCAATTAGTGATCACAAAATTGAGGGAAATGTTATGCATCGCGAGCAGAGAAAGCAAAGGATCAAAACAACTTAAATTCGAAGTTAAACATATAGATAATCCAAACGTAAAAACAGACTACCAATTGGAAATTTCAAATAGGTTCAAAATCTTAGCCGACTTTAGTAGTAATAAAGATGAAATTGATGTAAGTAAGATGTGGAACGCAATTCGAGATACAGTGAAGGGCGCAGCGAAGGAACGTGTAGATGAAAAGAAACAACAGAAAAACAAACCTTGCTTTAATGACGAACGCCATAAACTTCATGAGGAACGAAAACAAGAAAGGAAGGGATGGCTAAGTAATAAAAGCGAAGCAAATACCAATCACTACAGTAACGTGAAACGAAACGCCACACGCGAGTTCAGAAACAAAAAGCGAGAATATCTGACGCAGAGGATTCAGGAGATTGAGGAAACCGGGAAGACAAATAACATATGAGATCTATACAAAGGGGTAAACACGTTAAGGAAAGGTTGCCAGCCGAGGTTAGGAATGATTAGAAATGAACGTGGAGATCTTCAGGCGGATCCGACTAAAATTGTCGATGTGTGGAAAAGTTATTTCGACAAACTT